>JAVYIG010006461.1:0-117574 GCA_035222895.1 Strongylocentrotus droebachiensis
GCTCTGCTTGCTGTGGGGGGTGTTCCCATCATAATTATCTTCTCACAATTTGACTGCGGGTAGGAGGTTTGGGGTAGATTCTGACATAATTAAATCCTGTCGGGGGGGGGGGGGGGGAGGGGGTCTCCCAATCCCCTCTTTCGAGTCAAGAGGTACCTGTAGTATGAGACAAACAGCCTTTTCACACACAGCTAAAATTCTATAAACATGATTAGTATAAACGTGTTTAAACTAATCACCTGAACATACGACATCATTCACACACAGAAATTTTGGTGCGATCGTTAATCGTTTCATGATTAACTACTGCTCGTAAAATGCGCAGTAGTGCCATTGCGCATTGAAGGTCATGTCATATCAATCAAAGCGCACGCTCCATCCAGTTTAAACACATCTGAAACACGTTTAAACACGAATAACCTTTCACACACAAAATGTCAAGCTCTCTAGATACGAACTTCGTATCTGCAGCCTGCTTTTAGGGGCGTATGAATCGCGACTTTGTATCTATCCCAACATCGTATAACGAGATGTTCACACTGGGAAATTTTTCTATAAACATGTTTAAAACTGTTGAGTTAAACACGTTTATACTAATCATCTCTGGATACGATGAATTTTAGCTGTGTGTGAAAAGGCTGAATGTTGCTCATAAGCGATGTTGGGTACCTTACTACCTTTTTACCTTTGAACCTTTGAACCTACAGGTAAATACTTATATTCCTCCAACTATCCGAGGGTGCCCTAGAAACATAGAGGTGTTGATTTTATTATAAAATTAGTCAATGATATACATGTACTACTTTAACAATCAAACACAAATTAGAAAGTATATTCCCGCTGCCAATTGCCAGACGTTGGTCTGAAATGCTTTTGCAGATAAATGGCGCTATACAAATGCTGTTCATCATCATCATCATCATCAAAAGCAACTATCAGTATAAAGAAATGTGCTAACAGAGTTCCGAAAGTTTTACCCATCATTAATAGTGTCGGAACTCGTAAAAAGAACACAATCGCAACAATTTCTTTCGGCAAAATCAACTTGGGCATTTCCAGTACCTTATATACATTACATCCCACAAAAAAAATCATGTCCAGATTACATCATACGTCATTGTAATGTTAGCACAATTTAAAGAAATTACAGAAATGTTATCAAGTCGTTGCGATCGTCTGTTAAACCATGACTCCAAATGTAATATATGTTCTACATTTCAGGCAACAAGTGCTTCAAAGATTCCCCGTGCCATGAAAGAGATTGGCACTCTGCAGGAACGTCGTGTTAATAGTATTCTGGAAGATTTTGTCAGCCCCCCCCCCGCAAGAACGCCTGTACTACCATTTTAAAGGCCCCACTGTCCTACTTGTAGCTACTTGCTCCCTCTATATAGAAAACTTCCCCAATCTGTGCCTGTTGATCCCCCATGATCCTCTTTTTCTTGTGTTAGTTGAGAGCTGAGTTAATGAGATAGCCACCTGTCAGTGACCTCGCTGTGTGGTCTAATCCCTTCTGGCCCAGTAGTAGTGACAGTCTTTAAATACAAAGCTGTTGCCGCCTTCCTCAGGCACAGCGGAGCACCCCCAATTTGCATATCATTAGCGGCACTTTTGAATAACCAACGGACATCTGCGTGAATCCGAACATGTGTGTGCTAGAATGTCAAATCTTAAAATTCGCGTTGCGCCTTTATTACTGCCAATATCGCTATGAAACTTTCCATACTAACTAAAATTATTATGAATTTGATGTCAGTGAAATAAATACGAAATTCCATGGAGTAAAACTCGAGATATTAATGTGTTTTGAGCTTCGCCCCCTCAAAAAACACGACGTCTACTTTGTTATGATATGACCCTATCAAGCAATGCACGAAGTAGAGACTTGGTATGAATATTCATTAGGGTTGAATCCATACATGGGCGAAATTTTCGCTTCTCCGCTGTATTTTTTTTGGTTATATCTTTTTCATGGGGCTTCATTTTTAAAAGTTGTAGTCAGCGAACTCATTGAACATGACGTCATCGATCTCAGCGATGTACTGCGCATGCGTCTTAGGCCCAGTGCAGGCCAGATCGAAATAGCTGAGCCATTAGCGTGCACGTGTGAAGTCGGCTGGCAAGACATGTGTAGCCAGCGCACACGCGAGGTTCAGACTTGACACATATTTGAATGTATGGGACTGGTCAAACAATTTTGCGACAACGAAGGATTATTTTTGTTCGATGAGATTCGGACATTGGGGTATGTTTTGCTCTGATACGACCCTATCAAGCAACTAGGAAAAGAGATATTTCACAAGGATTGAGATTATTAAATTTTCTTTCTGTTCATACGAGGCAATTCTTTCTCGCTCTAAAAGAAATGGTGAATTTTACGGTGATTTTGTATCTCTTTTTTTCGTTTTTGTTCGTCAAAACTATCCCTTAAATTTCAAATTTTCGGTGCATCAATAACTCTTTTTATACACATGAGTGTCTTGCAAATTTATTAAATACTCGATTTAGTAGCTTTGATTGGTGATATTCATCACATTAATGAAGAATTTGTCTTCGAAATTTGTTTACTTTTTTTCGCATCGATCGGTACACAATTGTTGATTTTATGCAAATGATGTTTACTGGACGAGAGTCGATCGCACGGTAATTGGGGTGCTCCGCTGTGCCTGTCCTGTGGATAGCCAATGATTTACTAATTAATGCGAAACACATGTGAATTCTGTAGCAAATTGTACTTCTCTTTTTAGAAGATCAGTGGCTTGGGATGTTAACATAAGGCCTGCTTCACTATCTCGAGATTGCCAAATATCCAGCTATTTGAAATATCCTGATCGCAAACTATCCAGCTAATTTGCGTCTTCATCACACCGAAGCAGCAATTAGAAGGATATTTGGTGAGGATTGTCATCCCAAGGTATCTTGGGATAGTTTACAAAATATCCCACTTTTTGGCAAAATATCCAGCTATTCGTCCCGTGCTTCTTCACTGGACCGAAGAAGCGCAATACGCGCTAACGCTGAGCAAAATATCTCGAGCTAATTTCTCAAGGTCAAGTTTCAAGTTCGAGGTCGAATCTCATATAGTGAAGACGCAATTTTGTTACTTCGGGATTATTTCCCCAAATCAGAAATAGCGGGCTATTTGGCAATCTCGAGATGATGAAGACGCGCCTATAGCTAGAGTTTGTCCTTTTTTCTTTCCTGGTCATTGTACCCTGTGTTTCCTGTGCGGCTGTTCAAAAACAAACAAACAAAAACAGGTAGTGATCGGTTTGTTAAGCGTTCCTCATTGTTTTCATGTAAGTTGATGGGACTTTGATCGATACTGCAGCGTAGATAGATAGATCCAATGATAAGGTTTCGGAGGAACTTATTTAAAGCCCCACTGTCCTACTTGTAGCTACTTGCTCCCTCTATATAGAAAACTTCCCCAATCGGTGCCTGTTGATCCCCATGATCCTCTTTTTTTATGTTAGTTGAGAGCTGAGTTAATGAGATAGCCACCTGTCAGTGACCTCGCTGTGTGGTCTAATCCCTTCTGGCCCAGTAGTATTGACGGTCTTTAAGGAAAAAAGAAAGGTTTGTGAAAAAATAATGGCTGGGAACATGTACGAATGGGCTTGGAGCCAGAAAGATGTTAACCATAGAATGGCGACTAGCTGGAATGCTCCCCAGGGAATGGAGAGTGTGTACTGTACAGTGCAGAATATTAATAGAAGCCAGTGACCAATGGCGAGAGCATTAATATTACTCTAAGCACCTTTGTGGGTTATAACTGATAAAGCGCTCTATATAAAGGTATAGTTGTTAATTGCAGGGAGAATTAGTATACAACTAAATGTACATCGGCTTTATTGCAAGAACAAAAATATCAAATACCTATTAGAGCTAATACTGGGAGGCAACCAAAACCTACTTTAAAAAGGGAGATATTTGAAGATTTCAGCACTCAAATTTATTTAAATAGACTACCAATATATTCTCTACTGCAGCGGAGGGCCTATTTTAGTACCTTTTCATCCACTCTTGTCTTCAGCGGGTTCCTTTCATCCATTCTTTTTTCAGCCATTTTTAACGTAATCTAAACACACATCATCACTGCTTGTCTCCCTTTTTTGGCCAGAAAGTGTGCGAATTCTAGGTCTGCATCTAATTCCGGTCGCTCATGGAATTAGAACACCCTGTGTGAACATTGTGGTCAGTGCGGGCTTGTATGTCTACTTTTTCTTTCAGCGTTTCTCTGTATTTCGTGGCACCTCGTTCACGCACCTCATCAATTTCTTTTCCCCGTGTATGTACTTGTTTTTTTTTTTTTCTTCTCTTTTTCCCTCTCCCCCTCTACCCTCTTCCCTCTCCTCTATTCACCCTCTCTCTTACCTATCACTCCTTCTTCTGTTTATCTCCCTCTCTTTCCCTCTCTCCCTTCCGCTCTCTCTCTCTTTCTCTCTCCCTCTTTCCCTCTTTCCCCTTTCTCTCTCTCTCTCTCTTTCTCTCTCTCTCCCCTCTCTCCCTCACTCCCCTCTCTCCCTCACTCCCCTCTCTCCCTCTCTCTCCCTCTTTCCCTCTTTCCCTCTTTCCCTCTTTCCCCCTCTTTCCCTCTTTCCCCCTCTCTCTTTTTCTCTCTCCCTTTTTCCATCTTTCTCTCCCTCCCTTTTTCCATCTCTCTCTCTCTCTTTTTCCATCTCTCTCTCTCTCTCTTTTTCCATCTCTCTCTCTCTCTCTTTTTCCATCTCTCTCTCTCTCTCTTTTTCCATATCTCTCTCTCTTTTTCCATATCTCTCTCTCTCTCTCTCTCTTCCTCCCATGCTCACCCTCCCTCTTTCCCTCTCTCTATTCCGAACACACCTTTATCCCTTCCAACTCTTCACACACAAACACACCCATACAACAACATCCAGGTAAGGCAGAGTTGCAAGTGCATGTAGTCTGCATAAATAGACCATTGTCCATTTTTCGAATAAAATATAAATGTCTTATACGCCATTATAGTGTAAACACCGGTAGCTGTCTTCTCTTGGTATATGGCAGGTGTACATCTTTAAATGCATTCTTTATCTTTGCCATGAAGATACAACTATTACTAGAGTTATTGAGTAGTCTTGAATTCCATGAATTATTATTTCACATCATCAGACAGGAGACAGGGTCTGCATTTCCACCCTACAAACAGTGGGGTGCCTGCATCCAACGGTCAAGCGCATACAGTGGTCAGTGCCTGGCTGGCCAGGGCTGGGCGGCCGTACAAGGTCATTGCTGCATGATTGGTGCCTAGCCTTGGCTCCAGTTGTTTCCTGCTGATAACTCAAATTCAATTGTTTCCGTGGGATGATAACGATTCGGATAAGGTGGGATAGAACAAAATAATGAAATAGGAGTATAACATGTTCATAATAAGAAATGTTTTTTCACTACCTAAAGCCTGTTGAGAGCCAGAAGGGTGCTTAACTGTATGAGTACATGAATGAATACCTTTTGGACTATCAGAGGGCAATATTTTCTTACTATTACCCCCTTTTGGTCTACCAGAGGGCAATATTTTTTTCACTATTACCCCCTTTTGGACTACCGGAGGGCAATATTTTCTTACTATTACCCAATTTTTCTACAATTGTCTCTTTACTTGACCTGAAACTATTTTTATGGTCCTGCCCTAGGCTTGCCTGATATAGCACAAGGTAATAGGCCGTTAACAACTTAATTAGTCATACCCATTGTAAATGTTATGTTTTCTAAAATTGTCTTTATTCTTGATCTGAAACTAGTTGTTGTGATGCATGCCATAGGCTTGCCTGATATAGCAATATGTAATACACAGTTTACATCTAAAAGTATTTAACAAAGGCCCTAATTCAACCAGACCACCTTTCATACTTGAGTTACGAAAAAATGCAAAAACATCAAATTTACAAGGGGTATGAATAAAAAAATGTTAGCTGTATATTGCATATTGCTATATCAGGCAAGCCTATGGCATGCATCATAACAACTTGTTTCAGATGAAGAAAAAAGACAATTGTATAATACATCAAATTGACAAAGGCTCGTAAAATGAAGGCCCCTTGGCAATGAGGATGTTATAAGGGCACTAGCGCATCAACTCAGTTTTGAACCCAGGGCCTGCGAGCTTAAGGTTCCACTGCTTTACCAGTGAGCCATCATGCCTCTTTGGAAATAGTTAGAAATCATATGTTGACTAAAGAGTGTAATATATCAAACTTCTGGTAATCAGGGGGTTAATTAGAAGGTCACTTATGCTTCAACCCGGCGTTGAACCCTGGACCTGGCGGTTACAGATCACTGCTCTACCCATGAACCATCACATCTTGAACATAATTAGATCTAACATTCAGGCTACAGATTAGGTAGCAGATATAAATCTTCTGGAAGTCAGGGGCTTAAAGAAAGCTTTACATAATACTTCCCTCTTTGAGGAGGAAGAGGAAGTCACCCCCAATCCTGCAAGCCTTGAAAGGAGACTAAGCCCCAGTGGTCAGTCTCAGTGGTCACTCTCCAGCCACTGGTAATACAGACACGTACTTCATGCATCTGACCATTATGATTCCAGCCAGGCTGACCATTCGTCCACGAGAAATATCATAGGGAGGTGTGACGCTTTATGGAAGTTGCAACCATGCTCAGCAAACGTGAATATATCGGTATGTTTCACTTGAATATATCTCTTATATATCTCCGGTTATATATCATCTTTCTTTCATATACTCTTCTGATATGTTTCTCTTCTAATTTCTCAGAGCTGTTTTGGGGGTAGATATGTTTGCAAAAATGGTGATAAGTGGGTTAGCTTAAGCTACAATTATCTTTCCTCAATTAAGTATTATGATGTGTGGTAATTGTTATCATTGTATGTGGTAATTTCTAAAGAATTTCATTCACAAAAAGTTTTGATTGAATGTAATTGTTCATTCATTCATTTTCCTCTCGCGGAATGGAACATTGCAACTGAAAAGCTGATTTTCATTCGGGCCCACTACCATAGAATACCTTTTCAAAGACTGATATCCAATGAAATACATACACAATTCGATCATGATACAAAATGTGATAAATTGGATCACAAATTATGCACAAATATCCAGGAAATCAACAAGTGTGTGTTTGTATTTTGTTTGTTTTTAACTGGAGCTTGACAATTTTAATGAGAACATTGTGAGACTTGTTTCCCTTTCATTGCAAAGACATGTTCAAATGTTTTGTTTATTTTTATAATTAATTTTCCTTATAACAAGGGGGAGAACTTTAGATAATGATGTCTTTGTCTGCTCTGTGATTGAGTTTCAATTTTAGCTGGTAGAACTTTATCTTACTGGATAATCAGGTACCAGCAATGAGTCTTTGTGTTACCACCCAATATAGCCTGATCACCTGGTGAATGAATGAATAAATAAATGAATGAGTGATAGAATGATTAGATGAATGAGTGAATGGGTGGATGAATGAATGGGTGAATGAATGAATGGATGAATGGATGAATGAGTGAATGAATGAATGATATCATGAATGAGTGATAGAATTAGATGAATGAATTAATGAGTGAATGAATTAATGAGTGAATGAATGAGTGAATGAATGAATGATATCATGAATGAGTGATAGAATGATTAGATGAATGAATGAATGAATGGATGAATGAATGAATGAGTGAATGAATGAATGATAGAATGATTAGATGAATTAATTAATGAGTGAATGAATGAATGAATGAATGAGTGAATGAATGAATGATATCATGAATGAGTGATAGAATGATTAGATGAATGAATTAATGAGTGAATGAATGGATGAATGAATGAATGATATCATGAATGAGTGATAGAATGATTAGATGAATTAATTAATGAGTGAATGAATGAATGAATGAATGAATGAATGAATGAGTGAATGATATCATGAATGAGTGATAGAATTAGATGAATGAATTAATGAGTGAATGAATGAGTGAATGAATGAATGATATCATGAATGAGTGATAGAATGATTAGATGAATGAATTAATGAGTGAATGAATGGATGAATGAATGAATGAGTGAATGAATGAATGATATCATGGATAAGTGATAGAATGATTAGATGAATGAATTAATGAATGAATGAATAAATGAATGAATGATATCATGAATGAGTGATAGAATGATTAGATGAATGAATTAATGAGTGAATGAATGAATGAAAGAATGCATGACTGATTAGATGAATGCATTAGTGATAGAATGATTAGATGAATGAATAAATGAATGAATGATTAGATGAATGCATGAGTGATAGAATGATTAGATGAATGAAGAAACAAATGGATTGAGTGATTTCATGAATGAGTGATAGAATGATTAGATGAATGCATGATTGATAAAATGAATGAATGAATGAATAAATGAACGAATGAATGAACGAATACCAGTTGAGGCATATGGATTGAATGAGTTGACAACTGACGGATAAAATGAGTGAATGAACAGATGAATACATGAATGAATGGATAAATAAAAAGATGAATAGATAGATAAAAATAAATATGCTAATGAAATCATTATGGGTCAATTGATTAATTTGTTCCTATTTTCACGAAATGACGGTAGTGAGGAAAATCCGCACGCAAATTGTATGCGATTTTCATTCACTACCGTCACTTCGTGAAAATAGGGACAAATTATTGAAGCAATGAAAAACTTAAATAACTGCCAGATGAAGATGAATGTGTTAAAAATTGATTTAGGAATTAATTTGTGTTAACAAAATGAATGAATGAGTGAATAGCTGATAAATTATTTAAAAAAAAACATTGATATATTCTAGTTCTCAAAGACTATGATGAATCTATGATTAAATCAGTCATGGTATGAATAACAAAATGATATGAGCATTAAATGCAGAAAATAGAATTGTTAAAGAAAAAGTAGCACAGCAGTGAAATTAATAGTTTGAATGTAGTAAATACTGTATTTTGATAATGCACAGTGCGGTATAGATGTTCTATATTGAAGGGAATAAACAAACAAAATAATTGTAGAGCCTTAGCATTCATTTCCGAAGAGGAAATTTGTATCAAGATAAGTTTCCTGCTTTCTGCTTAACTACGATGCAAGCTTGACTTAAGGGCTACCGATACATATCTTTGAGGAAAAGTTTTGTTTGTATAGCTGATGGAGTGAATTTACACATTTCCTTGTTGTCCATACAATCATTATACAACATGCATAATGCTAATACATTCTTATTTCATACTTCAAGCATTTGTTGAGCAGTTGCAAGTGAGCGGATAATAATAATAATAATAAAAAAAAACATTACTTATATAGTGCTTACCACCGAAGTCTCTAAGCGAAATATTAACATGGGAATGATTGTGAGTGAAAGTTTGTAATGACCAATTTATTTGAACATTAGTATTGATATTTAACACTTTGAATAGTTTTTTCCTGGTTTTGACGTTTGCAAAAAATAAATAAATAAACATGATATTAATGGTGGCTTCTTATATAGTGCACGTCCGTCACGTTGTGACGCTCCTGGCGCTGCCCTGATTATTACCCTGGCTTTGAAAACAAAATAGTGATATTTTGGGAAATTGTGTTCACAAGATTATTATTTATCCATCGATGCCATTTTCATTGGACAAATCATCAAGGATAAGTTGGATTGCGATTGTTCAACAACAATAATGTTTTGTACAAATTTTGCATTGTTTCAATCCCATTAAAAACAAAAGTAGGACTAATATCCAGTAGGTAAAATAACACTACAGAGGAAGAAAAAGGTAAAATCACCAGGTATAATATCATCATTTTAATACATTGGATAATTTTACTGTAGTTTATTTTAACTTGTATAAATATTCATTTTTTTACACAATGTACAAAATTCTGCAATTCAGCTATTTAGATGCAAATGAATTTTCAATATTACCATATACCATTACCATTACCATTACATTATTTTGAAATACTTTTCTAATCTTACTAATGATTCCATCAATAACCTTTGAGTAGTCATAGAGATGGGGTCAATATAGGCTGTTGATCGACTCAATTTAATCTTTCTTTCCATCTCCGCCCCTGACATTATCATCATCACCATCCTCCTCCTCCTCCTCCTCCTCCTCCTCATAATCATCAATGTCCATATTGGTCTTGCTCTCTGTCTGGATTATGGCCACTGCCGGTCATCTCTGGTCATCTCTGGTCAAATTGACCACTCTAGCCACTCAATCTGTCTACCTAGATCATCTATATATATGTCTGCAAGATTCTACAAATGGGATATTTTCACGGTCGGTTGATCTGGCCCTACTGCAGTGCATTAGCCTCACAGACAAAAGGTCGTTGCCCAGGCAATTTAGATGTACAAAGACCTCCTTTTGCATGCAAAATTATGATTGAGAGAAAACTAACTCTCAAAGATTTATGGTAGTGATCAATATTCAGGAACATGCAGGGAGGCAAAATATAAAATATCCAATAACTTTGATGTTATGTGCTTATTATTATTATGAATATATTTTTTCTCTTCAGTTTACTCATATTTGTCTTAGGATTGTTTCAAATACTGTGTATTATTTTCTTACAAGCACAAGTTGCTTCTTAAAGGCCATGGCCTATTATGTACTCTTTATTTTTGATTTTTACATTTTTGTTTGATTCCAAATAAACCCATTTAGAATTGAATTGAATTGAATATTGCAAAATTTTCAAGAGATTCCATATCTTATGGATATGCTTGTGCACTCTTATTGTTTTTCTCTCATTTTGAGAATTGTCACAAACTTTTATGGTTTGGTTGAATTATTTTTGTCCCATTTGAGAACCTAGATTTATTTTAGGATGTGGGTACATGAGCTGTTTGCAGTGGATCCCCGTTCTGCGGCAATTATCAAGGGGGCTTGCTTTCTCTATCTCGCCGAATGTAGAATTTGCTTTTCCTGAAAGGAAGCGAAATAGATTCATTTTAGGCTCCACGCTAATCCCCTTCTTAATGAGTAGATTAAAGTGATTGGAAAGCTGGAATGTCAGAAATACCATGTGACACATTCGAGCTGTTGCCAATTGAGAGATTTAAGGATGATGTCACGCTATGTGAGAAGACAGGTGGCATGAACGCAAAATGACGCATGCAGGATTGCTCGCTATATATACCGAATGATAAGAGCGGGTATACTTTATAGGGTCACCTGTTTGTGTAGAAATCAATTTGTAGTTCTAGTGTTGAAAAAAATGTACACTTAAATTTCAAATATTTTACTTTGATACATACAGACATTTTTTGCATGTCTGTGTTGTAAAATGTTACTTGGAGAATCAAAAAATGAGTTATGAGAACATCAATTAAAGAACTTATTATTGTTGGTATCAAATAATTGCTAACAGGTCTGAATATTTGTAAAATTGTAAGGTCAAATGACCTTTGCCATTTGAGTTGTGAAAATTCAAATTTCCCATTGGACATTAAAGGTAAAGACCAGTAATGGTCATGCGATTGCATTGTGAAAGAAACGTTGTGGAATCGATCAGAAAAGGTCGATCATCTAGCATCTAGCATCTGCAAGGTTTTGGAATCATCAAAATGATAAGAAATTTGGCTCATTCTTCGTAAAGTTACAAGCACTATACACAGAAAGATGTATATGGGACTACCCTATCTCTCTCACCAGACCATGAGAGAAATAAATTTACCAAATATATGAATTAGTAGGCGGTTTCCCGGCAAATTTTGTATCATCATGTATTAGTCAAAACATATTCTTTCACATGATTGGTAATGAGAGCTTCCATTTCATTTTTTGAAATTGGGGCGTTGCCAATACTGGTCTTTACCTTTAAGTGCATTTTAGACGTAAGAAGAATAATAGAAAGTGAAGGCTGCCATTATATTTACTATCATAAGTTAAAGCTAAGAGCTATTCAAATGTAAAATGTTACACAAATATCATTTAAATATAGATAATATGATATGTTGTGCAATCTATTTCTCTCAGAAAATCAACATGATTCTTCAAACTCGTGCATATTACATTACTGATGACTACATTTATGCTTATTTGTAATGGGAGGGAGTGGCACAGGCAAAAGAAGAAAGGGGAGGGAAGGCAAGAGGGGAGCCAAGGAAAGGAGCGGAGGATTGGAGGGGTGGAGGGGCAGTGGTGGTATGGGGAAGGGGTGGGGAAAGGAAATTGGGAGGAAGGAAAGAAGGGGTAACAGAGAGGTTGGTGCGGTGGGGACATGTATGGGAAAAGGGAATAGGAAAGAGATTAGGCCAAGCATGGAGGAGTTGAGGGGTAGTGAAGTGTGATGTCTCCCCCAAAATGCTTAGATATCAATGGTTGACACTCCAACTTTGCCTAGAAAACAAATTTGTACATTTATCTTTCCCATCAAGCAAAGGTGTGTATCTTTCTTTCCCATTACACAAAGGTATGTTTCTATCTTTCACACTATGCAAAGGTGTTCATCTATCTTTCCCATTATGCAAAGGTGTGCATCTATCTTTCCCATTACATAAAGGTATGCATATATCTTTCCCATTACACAAAGGTATGCATCTATCTTTCCCATTATGCAAAGGTGTGTATCTATCTTTCCCATTATGCAAAGTTGTGTATCTATCTTTCCCATTACGCAAAGGTGTGTATCTATCTTTCCCATTACGCAAAGGTGTGTATCTTTCTTACCAAAGCAAAAGTATGCATCTATCTCTCCCATTACACAAATTTGTGAATCTATCTTTCCCATTACACAAAGTTGTGTATCTATCGTTCCCATTACGCAAAGGTGTGTATCTATCTTTCCCATTACACAAAGGTGTCTATCTATCTTTCCCATTACGCAAAGTTGTGCATCTATCTTTCCCAATAGAGAAAGGTGTGTATCTTTCTCCCTAAATCAAAGGTATGCATGCATGTAGGGGAATAGGAAAGAGATTAGGCCAAGCATGGAGGAGTTGAGGGGTAGTGAAGTGTGATGTCTCCCCCAAAATGCTTAGATATCAATGGTTGACACTCCAACTTTGCCTAGAAAACAAATTTGTACATTTATCTTTGCCATCAAGCAAAGGTGTGTATCTTTCTTTCCCATTACACAAAGGTATGTTTCTATCTTTCACACTATGCAAAGGTGTTCATCTATCTTTCCCATTATGCAAAGGTGTGCATCTATCTTTCCCATTACATAAAGGTATGCATATATCTTTCCCATTACACAAAGGTATGCATCTATCTTTCCCATTATGCAAAGGTGTGTATCTATCTTTCCCATTATGCAAAGTTGTGTATCTATCTTTCCCATTACGCAAAGGTGTGTATCTATCTTTCCCATTACGCAAAGGTGTGTATCTTTCTTACCAAAGCAAAAGTATGCATCTATCTCTCCCATTACACAAATTTGTGAATCTATCTTTCCCATTACACAAAGTTGTGTATCTATCTTTCCCATTACGCAAATGTGTGTATCTATCTTTCCCATTACACAAAGGTGTCTATCTATCTTTCCCATTACGCAAAGTTGTGCATCTATCTTTCCCAATAGAGAAAGGTGTGTATCTTTCTCCCTAAATCAAAGGTATGCATCTATCTTTCCCATAATGCAAAGGTTTGCATCTTTCCTTCTCTGTCTCTTCCTTATCCAAGAGACTGCAGGGGAGTCTAAGGGATTGCTGTGTCTTGCCAACTCTAATGCCATTGGCCGCTATCTTTAGCGGAGGAAAATGTGCAGGCCGAATTAGCATATGTGCTGCAGTTTCAAGGACAGATATATTCCTTAGGCACAGATGAGAGTAAAGTAGGGCTAGTTCTCATCCACAGACCCTTTGCAGGATAACAGAACTGAATTCTCATTTGTAATAGAGATTTGGGGGCCTGTCATTTTATAAGAAAACTATGATTTTGCTTTTTACTGATATGAGAACATAGCACTTTTTCAATACCTGACTGAAGATTATCTCGTGAGAGAGTAGAACATTATATTATCAATATTGATAATTTGTTTCTAAAACAGATGGTATAAACTGTCTTACAACACTTTTGTTCTTTCCAAACCTGATATGCTTTAACATCATGTAAACTTGCATCGCTATAGCTGATCTTCCTATGTTTGTACAGTAGGTTAATATCGAAGCCCATTGGCACCTCATAGCGCCGGACACACAACACAGTGGTCAGAACGGTGCTATTTTTGCCACTTTTGACCATCTGCCCGCCTTGAATAAATGGATTTTTTTACAGGCAGCAACTGCTCTTCATTTTCATTCTGTCTGTGCTCCCTTTTGTCTTGTACTGCAATGGTGTAAAAAGTACATAAATGATTGCAATTTTACCGATTAAATCACCTTCTGAATTTCAGCAGATGACTAAAATGCAATATTCATCATTTATCATGATTAAAATACAAGTTTGTATATTTCTGATATTTTCATTTTGGTACATATGTTTAGAAATTTTGAATTTTCATCAGTAAATTATACTGAGGCCAAAAAAACAATTGTTTCTCATCCCCGCCTGCCTCCTTTTTAATTTTTTTTTTTACTATTTACTATTCAGAAAAAAAAAGAAAAAAAAAATGTTTAAAAAAAAGCCCCCCCCCCCCTCAAATCAGCCTGTTATATACATTTTGTTTAAATAGCTTTTAAAGTGATACAAATCATTTGTTTTGTCATACATTGCATCAGCATACTTACATAGCCCAATATCTTTGAATAAATAGGCTTGGCTGGCTATAAAAAAAAATAGGGTGGCAGCCATCTTGGAATAATTGTATAAAATTACAAAACAGTAAATAGTAATGCCCTGCCTCCTCCTTTTTTTTAAAGTCCAGACGAGAAACACATTATTTTGTTATTTGGCCCGATCGTAAATGAACAAATTTGAATAAAGATACATTTTTTCTTCTGTTTTAGGCCTACCGTATTATGAGTCAATTTTGATGTTTAGATTGTTTCATAGATATGCTTACAGGCATGCACATATGGTAGAATTTGAGCATTTGTTTTATAACAGGGATGGAATATTGTTTCAGGGATATAAAGCGTCTATCTGCATCCGTTGCAGGCGTTTCATTGACACATAAACTGATGACGAAATAAGAATTGCAAAACCAAGCTGCTCACTAGTGCCATGAAAAATACATCAGCCATGCTGTTTTTCTCATTTAGCACACCCCTTGCACACATACACTGCACCTGACTATAGGCCAGGCACACATTAGCAGCACACTGGCATACCAGGACACACACAAAGCCAGGGAGTCTGTGCACACCACACACTTTGTCAAACATTACACATGTACCCATGCCCGAAGCCAGCACACTTGAAGCGCACATTGAAGTGCTGTATAAGCCCTGTGCAGCACACTTGGTACACACACACACTGTACATAGCTGTACACAGGCTGTGTGCATTGATAGCACACACTGCATACTGAGATTTGCATGTGTTGTGTGTTGTAGAAAAATTGTCTTGATTTGCAGACCCTAGTTCTTGTATTAGGAACCAATGTCCATTACAAAATTTACAATGAGCACAATTTGATAAACTTTTTGAAATAGTGTCAAAGACACTGTTATCCGAAATAATGCTACATAATGTTATCCCAAATACATGTACAATTCTTGTTCTCTCTCTCTCTCTCTCTCTCTTTCTGCTAAACTAGATCCAGAGATCTGTCATAATAATGTGAAACGATAATTGAATTTACAGAATATACTTGGACTTCATAAAAACTGACTGAGAGACGGGTAGATTGCGTCAATGAGATGTAATTTTTACACCAATAATATTGTAGAGAGACTGAGACTGAGAGAGGGATTGAGAGAGAGAGAGGGATATATAAGGGCTGCAAGAATAAGAGTATAAGGAAGAGTAAGAGAGAGAGAGAGAGAATGAGAGACAGAGATATAGATAGACAGAGAGAGACAGAGATATAGATAAACAGAGAGAGACCGAGAGAGAGAGAGAGAGACAGAGATATAGATAAACAGAGAGAGAGAGAGGGAGAGGGAGAGAGAGAGAGAGAGAGAGAGAGAGAGACAGACAGACAGACAGAGGAAAAAGAGATGGAGTGATAAACATGGAGAGAGAGAAAGAGGGAGATAGAGTTGGGAGCGTGCATTTGAGTCTTTGGAAAAACAACACACTCCAGAATTTGTGTACATACGAGCACGTTGAGTTTGCGCAAATAAGGCCAGCGCTGACTTGACCAACAACGTTTCTTCACCCAGATACGGATGACCTTAAACGTCGTTCAAGAAAGCGCTCCGATGTCCGGCATAACTTAGTATCACAATTTGATGGAAGGGGATTGTCTCAAATTAAAGGTACAGAAGGGGACTGTTCTTTTAGTGATTACATTAAATTAAGTTCTTTCTTAGCTTGTCGGACTATATCAGAGAAAAGCTTCATTTTATAAACTTTATTCAGTCACAGAGAGTCATGGACTTATGTGAACTCTTCTAAGATTTTAAGATTTTTGTTTTTATTTTATTCTTCAGAGTCTGACGCTTGTTCAAAAACTTCTAACAACAACTATTTCTTTCTACTAATACAACAACAACAACTACTGCTACTACTACTACTACTACTACTACTGCTACTACTACTATACTACTACTACTACTACTACTACTACTACTACTACTACTACTGCTGCTACTGCTACTGCTGCTACTGCTACTGCTACTGCTGCTACTGCTACTGCTGCTACTGCTACTGCTACTACTACTACTACTACTGCTGCTACTGCTGCTGCTGCTACTGCTACTGCTACTACTGCTACTACTATTTCTTTACCTACTACTGTTACTACTACTTGTACTGCACCTACTGCTGCTACTATTGTTACTTTATATTCCATTAGCATGCAATGTTTTGAACCAAAGCCGTATTACAATCCAAAACAAAAGCGATTCATAAAAATAACCCTATTGATAGTCCTTATATGAAACTTGACAGGATTTATAAATGCATACAAAACTCACAGAATACATACATAACACCCTCTCATCAAAAAGATTTTGTTTATCTATGAGTAGAAATCTCAACTGATTTTTCTTCTTTTTATGGCTTCCCTCTTCCTTATCTACTTCCTTCCTGCTCATTTTATCTCTCTGCTACTCATGTTTCCTCGTACTTAGTGTAGTGGTGAGATTGTTCTCAGTTTTTACAATTTTTTAGAAATTTGGGGAAAGGGATGGTGGATTATTATTGTTATTGGGGGGGGGGGGGGGGGCTCATTCTGAACATTCTGGAACAAAAAAGAGCTCCCAATAAAACAAAAACAAAAACCAAGTTTTCTCACACGTTTAGTGCTGGAAGTAATATCAAAAAGTCTCAGAGAAAACAATCTCCCCTCCCCTAGAGAGTGTTCTCACATTATTTTGGGGCCATTTAGATAAAAGTATTTTTTTTAAAAGAGGGGGGGGGGGGGCTCAGTTTGAGGCTGGTATAACTGAGATTTACTGATCAGATTTTTTGTATTAAATGTGCTGGCTGATCCCACCCCACCCCCACCAGCACATGTGCCATGTGACATACATGTAGGTATGAGCCATGTCCTCATGGTGAACTTTTGTTGACCTTTTTGACCTCTTGGTGGCCCTGACTGTAAAACCACAGCCAGGGGTGACTGGCTGTGGAGTACTGTGGAGGGATCTTTCATGTTCTATTTTGAGTTTGAGTTGGAGGTCGGCAGAAAGGGGTTCAACATTTAATAGGGCACTTCACACCTGAAGACTTCCTTTGGGTGAATTGCCATTAGGTCTACAACCAGCTCGTCTAATACCCGATTTGTATATTTCAGCTTGTCTAATATCCACATGGTGTAATTTAACATTTTGTCGACTTATCAGTTGGTCCAATGATCATTTAGACTAATAGTCATTTGGTCCAATTTCCATTTGGTCTAATATCCAAATCGTCTATTTCCATACGGTCTACACCCAGCTCGTTTAATATATACACGGTTTAATCAGCATTTTGTGTACTTATCAGTTAGTCCAATGACCATTTAGGCTAATAGATATTTGGTCCAATATCCAATTAGTCCTTTTCCATACGGTCTACACCCAGCTCGTCTAATATCTACATGGTCTAATCAGCATTTTGTGTACTTATCAGTTGGTCCAATGACCATTTAGGCTAATAGTCATTTGGTCTAATTTCCATATGGTCTAATATCCAATTAGTCTACTACGCATTTGGTCTATCGTTCTTTTAGTCTAATAACAAGTCAGTCTAAATCCCAGTTGGTCTAATGCCCATTTTGTCTACCATCTATAAGGTTTAATAATCATTTGATGATTATTATTATTTATTATTAAAACTGGATGTAGATGAAAAGGAAATAAACCCTTCCTTCCTTCACTGTGAGAAGGTCGAAATGTCAAACAGTTTGCTGTAGAAAAAAACTGTTTAGTTGCTTTTAATTCTTTGGGGCTGCATTGAATACTCATCCCTAAGGCCTTTTTAAAAAAAAAACCAAATTTAAAAGACATTAAAATAATACTTCCTTTAAGGCAATTTTGTCTTGCAAAAGTAGCTTTGCCCAAAATAGTCCTTATGCTTTTTTTAAAGGTGTTTGCATGATTCAACCACTTCAACATTTTCTCACAAAATAAATAAATATTGTTTTGCGGGACTCAATTTCAAAGCCATTCCTCGGCTGATTGACTGAGATGGCTGTTTGTACAGGTATGTCTGTTAGTCTTCCTTTCATGTATCCACTCCCTCCCCCCACCCTCTCTCTTTCTCGCTCTCTCTCTCTCCTCTCTCTCTCCTCGTTCTCTCTCCCTCTTCCCTATCTCCATTTCTCTCTCACTCTCCCTCTCTTCATCTTTGGTCCGACTATTAATTTTTGTATGACTCACAGAATGTAACTGGCATGGTCTACAAGTGTTTTGTACAGTGTGACTCATATTCAGAAACCGCTTGGACAAATGCATATATGAGAGAAGTCAGAATAAGATTGTTCATGCTTGCTCGGATCTGACCACAACAAAATATTCAATCGGCTTATTCACTAATTAACTTGATTCATTAGTAATTAGCCATAGGGAAGACAACTCCAGGAATTGGTGTTAGTTTGTAATCGTTTAGCCAGATCAGGGCCCGCTGCATAAAACTTAACGGCTCAACAGCAAATCAAAATATAGGTTTCCATATAGTTACCATTGATGGCAAAGTTACCATCAATGGTAAGTTTTGTGCAACGGGGCCCATCACAATTTAAATGAATTGTTCGGAAGAGGTATAAAACATAGAGCTACTCTTTTCCCCTTTTTAAATTTAACCCTTGTTCAGCATTTCTCCTCATGCTTCCTCTCCTTTTCTCTCACTTTCTATATCCCCCCCCCCCCATGCATCTCCTCTTGCACTTTTTTCTGTTCATCAAAAAGCCCTATCTCTTTAATATTGTTTCCCTTTTTCTTTTCTCTCCCATCTTATTCACCTATCCCGGTGCTTCAAGTCATTGACATTAATCTTATAACCCTCAAATGAAATTAAATTATCTTCTCTATCATGACTGAATTTTTTTTTCATCCTTCATCAGAAAAATCAATATACAATATGGTATGTTGTTGAAACACTTTGTTGAAAAATTGAATACCCGTAAACAAAACCATACTGAATCCCTTGATGCTAGCCTTAATCATGTTAACAATGTAACACTATAATGTTTTACCTCAATCAACATTGTGCGCTGTGCTGCATTACACTTCATCAAATCAATTCCAGAAATCACAGAATTGGATTATTAAACCACAGGTGGAATTTGTAGAGAGTCTTTTCTCTGTGCCGCCTCCAAAGCACCTTGGCGGTCGCCTCTTTTCTTTTGATGTTTTCAAGAACACCTTTTTTATTGATCATCAGCATGTTGGTGTTCTCACTGTAACTAACCTTCGAGAAGGTGATGTGATTTATTTGTAACTAAGGAATTTGTTCCTCTTCAAAATTCAGGCATATCATGCGTACTACCCTGATAAGTTAAAGCCTGTCTGTACTAGTTTGGCCAGGGGGATTAGTCCTCCCGGCAAGGTCACTGACAGGTGGCTATCTCATCAAATCAGTTCTCAATTAACATAAGAAAAAGAGGATCATGGGGGACCGACAGGCACCGATTATGCATTGTTTGCTATATAGAGGGCGCAAGTAAATATATGAAGTGCAGTAGGGCTTTAAATAAAATGTGCTTTCATTTTTCTGAAATTCCTCTGCTAAGACTAGAAAATTCAGAAGGATCTTAACTCTGACAATTTTTCAGTAATTATGACTTTGGATGAGTCAGTCTAAAATCTGATCCTTTAAATGTTAAGATTATTTTGAAGAGTCTGAAAGTCTTCTCACACTCATCATTACGTGTAAGTCCTAAATGTAGATTAAATTGATGACTTCTGTCATAAATCAACTTTTTGTATTTACTGTAATTACTGATTAGTTACAATATGTTCATTTCCTCCACATAATCTAATGATTGGAAGCTCTTTCTTTCGCAACGTTTATCTTTGTGAAGTTTCATGTAAATGTGCATGTGTCTACTCCAGCAATTGTACTATTCCCATTTCTGTCCTCTTCATTACATTCATGGCTCTAATTATCCTCATTTCCTATTGATCCTGCCTATTGTTAAACCTAGAAATTAAAAAAAAAAGGAGAGGGGAGGAAAGAAAAAAAACCTTTACCTGTTGATCTGTAACCTGGAGGTGGTCTGGCCGCTGCTATTTTCATTTTCACCAAAGTTATGTGATCTTGAAAAAGTACAAGTTGCTTGTAATAGGAAAAAGAGTTCGAAAGTGGTTCATTTGAGTTTCATTGAGGTTGTTCGCCCCACGAGGGAGGGCTGCTTGTTTGGTTTCCTTGCTCATGGCCTGTTTTGTCTGGCTATCTGTCTGAGGGAGAGAGAGAGAGGGGAAGAGAGAGAGAGGGGAAGAGAGAGAGAGGGGGAGAGAGAGGGGTAGAGGGAGGGGGAGTAAGAGAGTGGGAGAGAAAGGGACGAAAGGATCGAGGTAGGGAAGGAGAGAAAGAGAGATAATGACAGAGAAAGTGGGGGAAGGGAAGGAATAGAAGGGGAGGGAGATGAGAGAGAGAGGGAGGGGGGAGGGGGGGGGAGAGATACAGATTTGGGATGAAATTCTCTTTTGTTCAAATGGTCAACTAGAGAGCCAGAAGGGCATTAAATCAGTTTAAAGAGTAAGCAGTTTATTGCACCCCACTGGCTCTCAACAAATGATACATTAACCCCCTCCCCTCCCTGATTCCTCCACCCCCCCGATTCCTCCGACCCCCCCCCCCCCTTATCCTGGCGAAATATTAATGTTTAGTTGTGAGAATCAAAAGGATGTGACTCGGCTTTGTATCAGTCTTTCATATTTCATAAGCCCCCCCCCCCCCCCCTCCCCATTCCACTAGAATAGCTCTTTATGGCAATCTGCATGCACACCCGTAATCTTCAATATATATATATTTCTTGTTTGATTTTTAATAATCACATTTGATTTTTCTAATCATGTGTAAAGTCCAAAATTCAGTTAATAAAGTAAAGTAAAGTTAGTAGAGTAAATATTTGTTTTAATGTGAAAATCCTGAATTAATTGTTTTTTGTATTGTTTTGTGAATTTCAAGGGAAAGATCTCTTCCTTTGTGAGCACATATGTATCTGTTACAAACAAAATTTAACTTTTCTTTTTCAGTACTAGGTATTTTATGTAAAATGAAATAAATGATGAGTGAGTGAATGATTGTAGAAGATTTAAAATAGCTCTAATGATAAAAATAAAGCTAGGGAAGTCAAAATACATTAATTTTCTCTATAAAGCGAGGAATTGATTGAGTGAATGAGTGCAGAAAATAACAAGATTAAATCAATAAAAGGGAAAATATAGAACATAGGCAGGAAATCAAGACAACTTCTAATTAATATGATACGATAATACCTACCTGCATATATCACTTGTCCAGTGGGGCCCTATCAAGTACTGGTCAGTTTAGAACCAAAGGGTATTAACTTAGATACGTTAGCACAGTCATAGTTTTGCATGAAGTGGTTTTTCATCCCTGCTAATGACAAAAGGAGATTTATGCATGTAAAAAACTGACCACATTATTAGCTTGTGTAAGAATTAGATAGTTTAAAGGTACTGCTACCTAAATCAATTTTTTTCTTGAACTGTAGCTTTGCAACAATTAGCACAGGCAACTTCCTGAGAAAATGTTTGCATGTGGGTCACCATTTTTTATTTCTGTGTGCTTCAAATTTGTTGTGACCCCCCACAGCAATTCAAAAAGTTAGACAAAACAAACCCTCACAAAAACAATGGCGATACAGTATTTATATGTTTGTGAAGAAGGATCTTTTTTTGAGAGAGAGAGATGATGTTCCTAAATGGTTTTTGTTTTGTGGATAATGAGTTTGTGGGGTGAATAAAATGTACTGAGATAGATCAACATTTGCATGATCAACTCTGCAATTTTATTGGCCTTTCTCCAAATGTCCCTTTCCCTAAATGTTCCTCTATCCCTTTAACAAGAAGCCAGGCATTGAAAGACTCCCAGCATATTGTACAAATCATGAATGGCTTGACCACATGGTCCCAATGTCCATGCATGCATGGTCATTAATATGCAAATCCCTTGTCCAGCCAGTAATGATGGACTGTCCTTGCATGGTCTCGTTTACCTTCCTCGAGTCTTAAATTAATGTAGCATTGATAAGAGAATGACGTGCACTTCTGGGAAGGTCGTGCCATTGAAACGCTGCTTATGTTCTCATTTCGATGTCCTCAAACCCTCTATTGGTCACCTCTTTTTTTTCTTTGACTCTCGGCTATTTCAAGTCTCTCTCTCTCTCACCCTATAATGTTTGGACTCACCTTCGATGGACAATAACAACACTGGACATTTATCAGCTGAATCACACACCCCTTTCTCTCGGCTCTCTCTCGCTTATTTCATTCAGCCATGTCCTGAGCTGAGGACACTCACTCATAAAAGCCTATGTCCACTTCACTGACCATTCACTGACCACTCCAATTCAGCTAATCTCTTTATTCTCAGCCCTGCCCCATCATCTATATGATCGTCTGAGGAATCGTTGTAATCGCGCCGGTGTGTTCTGTTTGTCTGCTCGCCCCTTTTCAGGATAATCACGGACCTTGCTTGATTTGCCGGCTCTCGAAAAGAGGACCACATATTCGGACAAAACCAGAAATAGTTCTGCAATAAAGGAAGAAAAGGGGGAGCACCGGTTGTCATTATTCAAAGCAGTGAGCTGGGACTCCACGATCCACTTGTGCCTTCAATCCTTGTTGATTCGCAACCATGAAGTTTTTTGTTGCTGCAACCATTACCAAAGTAGACATCAAGTGCAAAACATAGATCAGTTTGGTGCAAAGTTTTACTTATTAAAAAGTGAAAACTACTTTGGAAAACAAGATTGACAAGAAACCGTTTTAAATCGTGGCAGTTTGGATGGTGCTTTGAGACAGGTGATTTTCGACGTGCTTCTGATTTGTAAACTTGAGATAGACTTGAAATGTTCTTGTCTAGAAATTTGGATTCTTTTTGTTTTCACCTCATGATTGTGGTAGTATCATAGAAAAAGGACAGTAGCATTAGAAAGACTGGTGCTTACGGCCATAACCAATTTCAGAGTTTTACCTCGGGTGCCTGTGGAAGCTATTTGGTCTGGAGATCATAGAACAATCTTTCTGTGAGGAAAACAATGTTCCAGCAAAACAAGTATATACTCCTGTTACTCTTGAATCAGATGGTCCATCTGTGAATGCTTATTCTGAATCAACATTCCCATCAGCTTTACAAAGAAAGAATATTTTAAAAATTCAATCTTTGAAGTTAATATCGAGTCACATGCAAGATAGATGTGATAATGTTAAATGTTCTTCAAGTCTTAGGTCACAACTAATCATTATCGATGTGATAACACGATCTGATACCATTTTTTTGCGTGACTTTGAAGCTGCCAAACTAGATTAAAGAAGGACAGTGTACTGATACGGTTTCCACCAAATTCCTGGAAGAAGCTAGCGATAGAGCGTCCAGCTAGCAGCCGAAAAATAATTGTTCATGACGGGATTGGATTTCTTACCTGAAGCCATGTTTGAGCAAGTCTTAACTGCGCTGTCCAATGTTCAGGTTCCGCTGCCTAGCAACGGGGCATCACCAGGAACTTTTCTAGGTAAGGGGTTGAGGATGATGTGATGATGATGATGACTGTGTTGATGATGATGATGACTGTGTTGATGATGATGATGTGATGATGATGATTGTGTTGATGATGATGATGGTCGTGATGATGATGATGATGGTTGTGTTGATGATGATGCTGATGGTTGTGATGATGATGATGATATGGTTGTGATGATGATGATGATGGTTGTGATGATGATGATGATGATGATGATGATGATGATGATAGCGACAGTGATTCTGCAGAATCAAATCGTATCTTTTTCAGTTGGTCACTAAGGGTCAGACTTATTTTTACGACCAACATAAATATCACTTTAATCGCTTGAACGCAACCATGTTTTAAACTAAACCTCTTTGAAAACCGTGTTTCTCAGGTGAAAAAGTTTTGTTTGAACGCACCCTTGGTATATCAGTTTGTGATGCATGTAAGAACTTGGGTCCTTGATTTCGCTCTCTGGGATGAGGTCATAAGAATGTATCATGACAGCTTTTGATGGTCACCATCTCTCAGTAGAACATGAGGGTCATCGTTGGTCACTAGGGGTCAGACTTGTGATGTCCAGTATGTATGTAGCAGCTCAGGAAGGAAGACCGGTCTGTTTTAGTTTTCATGAGCGTAACCTCTCTACCTTCCTGTCCTTTAGCATGGGAGAAGATTGTTAATGCAGCAGGTGTGCAGTTGTCAATTTGAAGAGCAATAGTGATTAATCTTCCTTCCCCCCCCCCCCCCATCATTTATTAATTGAATAATATTACATTAAGAAACACAAAATTATATAGAATACAATGAAAAACACATGAATTATACTTATATCACAAAATTAATTATACTTTAAAAAAAAAACATAATCACATTTTTTTCCAGAGATGATACTTTTCAACATTTGCCCTCCATAATATTTCCTTTAAATAAATGTTGAATATGTTTGTAAAATTGAATATTTCTTTTTGCGTAATATAAAACATAAGAAGCTAAATTGATTAATAGATTTTTAAAAACTACATGTGTGCAGTGGTCAATTTGAAGAGCAATAGTGATTGATTTTGTGTCTCTGATGAGTTTAATTTTCATTTGAAATTTAATGAAAATGTTGACAGTTTCTAGCTTTCATTGATGGTTCCAAGTGAAGTCTTGTATTTCCTGATGTTTATGCGTCGCTGATTTACTCGTTACCTCTCTGACAGGTCTCGTCTGCGGGCGGGCGGTTTCACAACGGACCTCCCCACTTTCTGTGAAATCCATCTGAACTTGGTTTCGAATCACTTCCCCAACCCGAGGGGAGAGGGAAAGGGGGGAAGGGTCCAGGCCACGACGCCAGTGACGATAAAAAGATGACTTGCACTTCATCGGGGTATGATTTAGCCATGGTAACAAATTAGATCACCATTTTTGCTCGTCTTCATGGCTAAAATAGATCACTACGTTCTTTTTAACGTTTGCGTGTACCTCAGCTCGTTACACATGTGATTTATGTGTTTGAGGAAGGCTATGTCTTGACAATATTACTGTGTCCTTGGCTAAATTAGTTGACGGACAGTTAAACATTATTTCGAACAGGTATAAGCATATGAAGCAAATGATACGCATTGGAGGATGCATTCGATTGCTTACAGGAATATTGTAAGGGCAGAGAGATGAGTTTACTACCGGTAATACTTACAAACCGTTTTATTTCTTACTCCAAGTTACATGTGTGTAACTTAAGCCTCGGTCACAAATGCCATTACGAACTGCTACGAACGCCGTACAAACGATTTTCAGACAATGGAAATTTGGGAAGACAATGGAAAAACGGAGATTCGTACAAAATTATCTTTCGTACAAACCTTTGTGACCGTAGCATATTACTCTTGTTCTTGAAGTCTCGAGAGGGACCTGAGGGGGAAGGGGGCATGCTCATCATGCTTTAGTAAATAAAAGTAAATACACTACAAAGTATTATAAGTGTGGTAATGTAGTCTGCCTAATCCCATGCACAAAATCTATTTGACTTGATTCAAGCCTATATGATGCCAAGCTTCAGTATAGTAGTGGGTACTTTGACAATACTAGTCTACATCCAAGTAAATGCAGACACTGGCTTTTATTTATTATTGATTTATTGATTTAAATTCCATCATTTGTTCCATCATTTTTTTGTATTAATCCCTGCAAATAAAACTTGAAACTGTCTGTACAATGCTACTGTTCAGAGCCTTAGAAAATGTTATAGTCTACCATCCTTGAAGAATGCAGACCCTGATGGTGAAAAATGCACATAGTTTGCAAGAATCTTCACTCAATTTGAAGGAGCCAGACTTAATCACAAGAAAAAGAAGAAGAAGCCTGGGAAAAGACCATGCTGTAGGGCAGCTATGTGATTTAAGAGCATAAACAATCCTTGAGAGGAGAATAGGTTTGTCCTTAAATGACCTCAGTCAGCCATTATCAGGTACTTATCAGCTCCCCTCCAATCCCCTCTGGGCCATGCCACTTCAAGGGTGCTTGTTACATAATAGCCCTCTATATGTAGTCTCCACGCTCAGACCCCATCAACCATTTGAATGAAATGCATTGATTCTTCAACATTAAGCTGAACCTAAACCATCGTTACAATGATTATTTTAACCAGAACAGGTATACCATGAAGATCTATGTAAGTTTATAAAAATTCAGCTTCCATTGGACTTAGTTTAAATAGTTCAGACCCCTTTTCATTATAGTTATGACTGCGAAGGGTCTGTGCTTTGAAACTACCTGAATATGCCTAGACTGTTTAGATTGTTGTATGGTGTCTGTGAGTGTTGTTCAGTGATAACCAATTATCCTAATTTGTCTATAGTTTAATCATCCTTGGGAGGAGTTTAATAGTCCCTTGTACAAAAAAACAAAACAAATCCTTCTGCAAATATTTTCTTCTGCGTTTATTATTGCACAATGCTCGCATTTTATTTCAAATTATTGTTCATTTGTGGATCGTTAAATTGTCTGTCCTTCGGCACTACCTTGATATTTTCGAAATAATTTGACTCTTCCCCAGATTCCATTTTGGTTTTGTTTGGGAGTTTCATTCACCTCTCTCACACCAAGTTATCTTTGTTTTCAGTTTCTTTCATGTATTTGTTTGTACCCCTTTTTTTCTTCACTTTGTACTTTTTTTCATATATTCTCTTTTTATGTTCTCTATCTCTTGTATTTCTGTTTTGTCATTGCCTCGTTGATAAGAAAGAGCCAAAACTGAAATATTGCAAAGTGTAGATTGAAATAGAAAAGTTTTTTTAATTTTTACAAAGAAGTAGTGGCCCTGCTCTTCTCATCGATTCTAGAAGTTGATAGAACAGATAATATAGTGCAGTTAAACCTGTATATAAAGACTCTAGGGAAACATGAAAGTCGTCTTTATAGACAAACTTGTGGTCTTTATGTACAGGTTCGTTAGTGCAGATTTCAATGATAAACCATATTCAAGGGAAACAAAACAATATGTTTTTATAGATAGGTGGTTGCTAAAACAGGTTAGGCTGTAGTTTACATTGAGTTACAAGCGAGTTAATGCTTTACTGAAGGCTGGAATATCCCCTTTTTTTTTAAAGATCGGCCTTATTTCTTGTCAGCCCATAATGTTGGTAGTATACATGCAAATTAGCCCAGCCTGGAAATGCAGGAAATGTATTTCGTGAAATAGATCCACATCTTTCATCAAGTATAGCCTTATCAACCAGACTCTGATTCATTAGGAAGAGGATGTGAAAGCCACACACTGCTACCAGTTTAAAGGTATAGACCAGTTTTGAAAACGCCCCCTCTCAAAAAATGAAATGTAAGCTCTTATTACCATTCATGTGAAAGAATATGTTTGGACTAGTATATGATGATACAAATTTTGCCGGGGAAACCACCTACTAATTGATATATTTGGTAAATTATCATATCTCTCCGGACTGGATAGATATCGCGTAGTCCCAAATACATCTTTCTGTGTACAGTGCTTGTAACTTTACCAAGACTGGGCCAAATTTCTTATCATTTGATGATTCCAGAACCTTGCAGTACACACCAATACTTATATGCTAGATGAGCAACCTTTTCTAATCGATTCCACAGCGTTGCTTTCACAATACGATTGCTTCACCAGAACAGGCTATACCTTTAAACTGCTTGATGAAGATGTAATTCAAGCGAGTCTGGGTGCTGAGACTACAAGATTTTAGATAGCAAGTAGTGGGTTGTCCTATCATCCTAATTTTCTTCTTATTGCCAGCGAGTGTGTAGTAGTTATTTCCTGGACCGATGTAGTCGTCAGTCGGAAGAGTGGCGTACATGTGTCATGCGAGCTCTGCACGGATAAGCCACCCGGAGTCGTTAAGTGGTTCAAAGCGAAGCAAAAATATAGAACGTGGCTTTTGGTTATTTGTAGTGTTTCCTTTGATTTCTGCTCTGAATATACAAGGGATTTCAAATTTTCTTGGAATACGGACGGACGATAGGTGACCACAACTGGTGGAGGTAGCTCTTTATGGTGTGGTTTGTGTTTTACCTTTGGACCTGCAGAAAGAAGCCATCTTTGCAAAGTATGAGTATCTGTGGTTGTGACAGCGAGTACGGTAAAGAGACGATATACAAGAGATAGCCGTATATATATGGTCATACATTGGTAATACAGTGGAAAATCTCTTCATTCATGGTTGGTGTTTTACCATAGGACCTGCAGAAAGAAGCTATCTTTGCAATGTTTCGGTATCTGTGGTTGTGACAGCGAGGAGAGACGATATACAAGAGATAGCCGTATATGGTCATACATTGGTAATACAGTGGAAAAACTCTTCATTTGTTATTATTGTACCTTTGGACCTGCAGAAAGAAGCCATCTTTGCAAAGTATTAGCATCTGTGGTTGTGACAGCGAGTAAATAGACGATATATACAAGAGATAGCCGTATATGGTATACATTGGTAATACAGTGGAAAATAAGACGGGGAAAGTTATCACCATGAGGATTTACATCCATGGATCTTAGCTTCCAGACTGTTAATTTATTTTTCAACTATATAAAGCACAGGTAAGAATTCCTAATAAATCTGTGTTTTGAGTCAGAAAGGTGTTAATTCTTATACTTTATCTCAGATTTAAAGATAATGTTGAGTTCTGGTCATGCAATAGCATTGTGAGAGAGATGGTGTGGAATGGATCAGATGGATAAGTTGATCATGTATGTAGCATATGAGTATTGTATGTGTACTGCAAGGTTCTGGAGTCATCAAAATGATAACGAATTTGGCCCAGTCTTGGTAAAGTTACAAGCACTGTACACAGAAAGATGTACATGGTACTACACAAAAATGTGGCATATAAATGTGGGCCTCATTTTTAAGCTGTTGTCATATTTAGATTTTAGAATACTTAGGCATTTGAAGAGCCATGCTTTTCAGCAACTGATAAAGTCACCAAGTTTAACATCAGGTTATATTCAACTATGAAATGATAAACTTCTTGGATCTATGTTGTGAAGTCATCGGGCATGCAATTGATTAAGCTTTTATTTCACGTTTTGTTTAAGAATCAGATATGAAACTATAACTAAACCAAGCCATCGTTTGTGATACTTCAGCTGCGAAAATGAGATGTATTATGTAACATTTTCCTAGTAAAACTAAAACTTTGAGGCATTACAATTGATGACGTTACTACCATGCTTCCAAGCAATTCATATAGACCTACTGGGAATTCTTTTCTATTGAAGGCAAATTGGTCTGCCTGCAATATCCTGCTTTGTAATCACAAACTCGTCCGGACGAATAAAGAGAGAAAGAAAAACATGTTATTTAAAAGTATAAATTGTTTGCATCATTGCTCAAGCAGTACCAATTGAACAATGCTTTGGCTGAAATCGGTAAGGTTTTTGCAGCGCTACCTTACTAGGCCTGTCCTCATCAGCTCGAGATTGCCAAATAGACCGCTTTTTCTGATTTTAGAAAAAATCCTGAAGTTACAAATCTCGTCTTCATCAACAAATAGCGGTATATTTTGCAAACTAGCCCAAGATATCTTGGGATGATTATCTTGACCAAATATCCCGCTAATTGCAACTTCGGGCCGATGAAGATGCAAATTAGCTGGATAATTTGATATCGGAATAGTTCGGAATAGTTCAAATAGCGGGATATTTGGCAATCTCGAGCTGATGAAGACAGGCCTCATTGCCGCATGCTGTTAAGCATTGAACAATCAATGGTAATCCTTTGATATCTGTTGAGGCATACTGTCACGGTCTGATTTTTCCCAAGATCTTTTCAAGCGTAGAGTCCAGAGTGGGATCTTGATGTATAGATCTCTTCTAACACATCGTACGCAGCCAACAATTAAGACGGCCGCAATGCCAGCTAGTGGCAGGAGCGGCCTTCCTGGACCCCGTTGCATAAAACTTACCATTGATGGTAACTTTGCCAACAATGGTTACCGGTACTGCCATGGAAACATTGATTTTGATTTTGAGCCCTGTTACCATTGTAATTGCCATTAATGGCAAAGTAACCATCAATGGTATTGCAATGGGCCCAGATATACATTTTAGGGCCCCCTTGTGTCCTGTGTGCCTAATAGTGTTACTCCCTGCAGTAGGGGGTGGGGCAAGTTACGTCCACGAACCCCTTCCTCCTTGCTCCCCCTCCCTTCCCCCCCCCCCCTCCCTTCCCCCCCCTCCCTTCCCCCTCCCCTTCCCTTCCCCCAGCCCCCTTCCCTATATACATTTTAGGACCCCCATGTGTCCTGTGTGCCTATTAGTGTTACTCCTTGCAGTAGGGGGGCAAAATACGTCCACAAACCCCTTCCTCCTGGCTCCCCTCCCTCCCCCTCCCCCCTCTCTTTCCCCAGCCTCCCTTCCCCCAGCCCCCCATGATTCGCCGCCCTGTCACCGGTTCTAATTTGATGTGGATAACTGGGTTTCAATGAGTAGTAGGTCCATGGTTTGAGTCATCCTCCAACGAAAACTTTGGGAAATCCTCCCCCATCCTGAGCAGCTAATAAAGTAAGTCTAGACGGGAAGTTTTTAACAAATCACATCGATTTCACTGAAATACGGGGGAGGAAGAGCTCCCTCCGAATTGGACAGATCGGACATGCCATGCTATGGATGTATAGGGGACTAGGAGTACATGACGTCATTTAAAAAAGTTTTGTTGCTACTTTTTATGTACTATTCTGCTGTCTGTAGTCTGTAACAGGGGAGCATTTCACAAAACTTGTCATCAGTGACAAATGACAGTTTTTGTTATAAGCTACTAAAATCCTTGCTTCTGATTGGTTATCAACAGATTTGTCACTGAATTTTGTCATTTGTCATTGAAAGAAGTGCTTTGTGAAACAGGTTCCAGATGTTTGAGTCTGGTACATCGTTTTCTATCCTGTTTTGTTTTTTGAGTCTGCTTACTATTCTATTCATATGAATTTATTGTTTTCTTTTACTTTGCCTTCACTTGTTTTTTCCCTTTCATTGGTTCCTTTCCGTCTTCGTCTACCATCTACTTTATTTCCTTTGTATCCTCCTTCTCCTGTGTAACTTTCCTTCCCTTTGTGTCATCTCTTTTCTTGTCTTCTACTTGAAAGATACTATGTCCGTTTTGCAGCCAACATCAAATTGTCAGTGTAGAACTTTGTAGGAATTATGAATATGTCATGTATGTCCTATCTGAAATTCAAACATTAGCAGTGTCCCAGTATTATAAAAAAAACTTTCAAGCCCTTTGTTTTCAGGGAAGTTCTAAGTTAGTATTATTTTTTCAAAATCCGGTGGAATTTAACATTTTTCATTTTGTTGGCCTGCAAATGGGACATAGTACCTTTAAGTTATGGACATTCTTTAGAATACCCCTTTATACCCTAAACTATGCAAGAGGGATAGGACCCAAAACCACAATTATGCATCGGGACATTTTTCAGATGGACGTGATTGATGAGATCTAGGTTTGAAATTAGAGTTATCTTGAGATCTGGTAGAGGAACTGCATTTGAAGAGAGAAAGAGAAAGAAAATAAAGAAAGGCAGAAAAAGAAAATAAGGGGAAAAAAAAGAAAAGATGGAGAGAATTCATGGAGAAAAAAAGAAAGGACAAATTAGAGGAAGAAAAATAAAAATAGGAAGAATTGATCCTGAATCGTTTCTCATGCTAATGTGGAACAGTTAAATGACCAGTAGAACGCAAATTTACAAACTTTAACCAACAAAAATCACTAAAATTGTAAAGCTCCTACATAAAGTAGGTGTAGGTGATTGCATGTTCATTTTTTCAGATCTACCAGCTTGATTTTCATATCTTTTAAGCTCACAATTTTGATCAGCTAACAAGCATTTATTTTCTATCAAGTTTATTTGGCTGACCCCACACACCAGGGAAAAAAATACTTAACAAATTTCGGGGGCTACTTTTCAAGCTTGCTTGCATGAAAATAACACTCTTTATTTTGTTTTGCATTGAACTCTATGCAATTTCGAGGGGCTCTTTTATGACTTTCGGGGGCTATTTCGCCCTGAGCCCCTGTCTATTTTTGTCCCTGCCACACACACATTTCTGTGTACAGTGCATTAGAGTTTCAGCAAGACTGTGCCGATTTACATTCATTTAGATGATGACTCCAAAACCGTCACAATATTACTTTTAATACTAATTACTTGGTTGATGATTAACATTTTCCAGTCGCTTCCGCCCACTTTCTTTCACAATTCAATCGAACGACCAGAGCTCAACTTTATCTTTAAATGTAAGCTTGAATGTGGTTTAAAACAATCAGATTGGCAATCATAGTGTGGAACATTATTTCAGGATTCTATTCATTTTTCATTTTTTTCTTGTGAGCATAAAAGCCTAAACACTTATATTTCTGAGTAAAGCATTGACCAGAACTCAACTTTATCTTTAAATGTAAGCTTGAATGTGGTTAACAATCAGATTGGCAATCATAGTGTGGAACTTTATTTCAGGATTCTGATGAATTTTTTATTTTTTCTTGTGAGCATAACCCCATACACTTATATTTCTGAGTAAAGCATTGGGAATGTAGTGGATTGTTTGCATTTTTGTCCTGTATTGAGTTGGAATTTTTGTACTTAGCCTTGACCTTAACTTTCCTATGTATATTGGAGGAGAAATTTGTTTGGGGTGGGGTCAAGAGATCACAGCCAATGTTGAGCGTTGTAAGAATTTAATGAAGGGGGAGGGGGGGAGTAAGGGAGGGGGAGGGGTAAGAGAGGGGGAGGAGGAGGGGGAGGGAGTAAGGGAGGGGGTAAGGGAGGGGAGGGGTAAGAAAGGAGTTAGGGAGGGTGAGGGGTAAGGGAGGGGGGGGGGGTAAGGGAGAGGGGGTAAGGGAGGGGTCTGTAATAAGTATCCCCTTGGTTAGACAAAGGATACTCGCAAGCACCAAGTTCTTAAAATGTATCCCCTGGGTCCTGTTTCACAAAACTTGTCATCAGTGACAAATGACAGTTTTTGTTATAAGCACCTGAAATCCTTGCTTCTGATTGGTTATCAGCAGATTTGTCAATGATTTTTGTCATTTGTCATTGTAAAAATGCTTTGTGAAACAGGGCCCTGAATGTGGAGTTTTAAGAATTCTGCTTCGGATAGAGGGAAATGTGGGAAAGGGAAGGAGAAGGGGAAGGGGGGTGTCTGAATTGTGTGATCGTTTGCTATGAATTTTGAGACAAAGGGAACTTTATTGTACCCTCAGAGGGACTCACTCACTCAAAATTAATGTTTGAAATGTAGTTGTGAAGTGCTAGGCTATTTTTTTAAAAAGTACAATAACTTAATTTTGAATTAAATTTGAATTGTCTTCTGTTACTGTATTAGATATTGTTCAAGTTAAGTGTGTGTTTGTGGGTGGGGGAGGGGGTCAAGATTGTCATTGGTGGGGGCCTGGAGAGAGGGGTAGGGCGCAGTTAGAACTTGTTCCTAGATTATTTGTATTGGAAACAAGTTCACTGGCTTGTTCAAATATTTGATTTGCTCATTTATGGCAGAAAAAACAATGTTCATGGAGGAGCTAAGCAAAAATCATACATATTCTCTTTTCAAGTAGTTATTTGGTTAGATAAATTGGAAAAGGAAAGAGCAGTAGCATTGAAGAATCGAACAGAGTTGAAGAAATAGAGAAGAGAAGGAATGGTAAGAACAGAGAGAGAGAGAGAGAGAGAGAGAGAGGAAAGGATATGAAAAGAGAAGAGGGAGGAGCTACCGGTACTGACTGAGCTGGCAGAATTGGAAAATAAATGTCTTAAAGCATGGTAAAGACTTTTGAAACACCAACAATTCCAAATTAATAAGTTATAATAGGAAGATGATGAAGCAGACTGAATTAATTGATAAATACACCTTACATTTCAATATTTCATCTGCACCTCATAGCGAAAACAAACGGAACTAACAAACCAAAAGCTCAAAGTATATAATAGGAACTTGGGTCTGTATGGCTGACGCGAGCGACTAAGTGACTGCACGCACAACAAATTTATCGATAAACCCCGTCAATGAAAGAAATATCAGAAAGAAATGACCCAATTCTGGTCACCTGCACACATGGCTGCTTCAATATGGAATAACTGATCGCCGTGGCAACGGCATATTTGGACTGGATTGAGCAGTAGTGACCGTGGTCGTTGAGTCCTGCTGGCCACGCCCATATTTCGCTCCCCTGAGGACCGGTGTCATATGGAAAGGGGGTAAGCTTTTCAATCAGTGCTGTTCTAATTTGACTGGTTTGGGAGGCTAGGCTCGGCTCAGAGACCCCACAATGGTATACATTCCTTGAATGGTTGTATTGTTGTTGGTTTCATTTCAAATCTAGAAAATGAAGAGGGAGAAATCGTGGCTCATTTTAAAGAACACAATTGCAAATGGCATTATTATTTATTCAACATGGAGGGGGGGAGGGGGTACACTGACTGCTTAAAAATGATTAAATTACGCACATACCATGGGATTTATACACAACATTGTCATTTTTTTATATTCCTTTTAATTAACTGCCACACAAGTTTCTGCTACCATCTGCAGAATAATCCTTTTCTTTTACTGAGCTCTTATACACTGATTGGTCTATTTTTTTTGTGTTGCTATTTTTAAATCCCTTAACTTTTAACTTGGATTGGCCTCGATCTCTTTCATTTAGACAAGTAAACATAGAAAGGAAGGAAGATATATGAATATAGAGTAGAGTGTCAAAACAGGTGATTTAGAGAGAGAAAGAGAGAGAGAGAGAGAGAGAGAGAGAGAGAGGGTGGGGGGGGGGGGGGGGGGCAGTATGATTTGGTGGTCATTGTTCCCATCCGATGTCCACTATCTGAGTCAATTTTGTGGTCAGGTGACAAGACAAGTCCAAGGTTTACAATCATTCTTGCTTGACCACTCGCCCCAAAACACACAATTCTTTCCAGAAAAGTCTACAAACAAGAGGACCGTTTCATCAGCTCTTTTTTGTAAATTCTATACTTGAATCTCAAAATTATGATTTTTTTTCTTTTATCTGTAATGGCTTTATGAATAGATATCCTACTTTTTCTCCAGATCTCTTTTCATCCTCAGCATTATATAGACAGACGTGTGTTGCTATGTCTGTAAATCCTCTGATAAGGTTGATATTTAGAGTAGGGTACTTACTACGCTGGTACTTACTATATATCTGAAATGTATGCATTATAATAATGCCCTTTGTATAAAAACTGGAGCTTCCTGAGTTCTAGTGTTGTATGTTGTCTTTTCATGCTCTGCATTATATTTACAGGTGTGTGTTGCTATGTCTGGAAATCCTCTGATAAGGTTGATATTTAGAGTAGGGTACTATACTATCTTAAATGAATTATAATAATGCCCTTCATATAAAAACTGGAACTTCCTGAGTTCTAGTGTTGTATGAAAAATATTATTTTGGGGGTGAACTTATGATTATTTGACTTATATATTTACGCCAACAATTTTAATAGAGAAAGATGAAAACATGGAACGTTAAAGGTAATACAAAGTTTTGGGAAATTTTGAAAATTGGATGGATAGTGAATCTTTACAATTTTGATATATTTGGATGCCCCTGTGGATTTATTATAAGCACTGAAAAAATTAATCCCTAAAACACTTCCGTTTTCGAGAAAAATTTAATTTAAAAATTTACCGGTGCTCCCGGTAAATGTTGATAAATTTCAAATAGCGCCTACGGCCGTACAATGGTAGCTGCGACCATGAAAATCTCAGAATATGTAGTTGTGATATATAATTTCCAAACGGGAATAGCTAATCGGTCGATTTTAGTCAAGAACCATTGTTTCATAGCTAAATTAATATATTGACCTTGAGAGGGAGCTATACAACATAAAGAGTTTATTATTTATAATTTCATAACTTTAGACTCGATTTCAACCGGGACAACGATCAATGAATATTGAAGGAACGCATATGCTTCCAATATGTTAATTTGAACCAAATTCATGACCCCATACCAAAACTTTGTAATACCTTTAAATTTCAGCTTATGAAGTGTTAAAACGTGCCTGAAATGAAGGAATATATGTGATAATGGATGACTTTGCCTTCAAAGCCTTTGTGTCTCAAGTTTTTCAGCTTTTTGTTTAGATTTCGGGTTGAGAAGTTGAAGGACTTTTGAAGGTTCAAGTCAATAAAAACAAACTTGGTGTAAACTGTTAGACAAGATGGATCACCTGTCCTGTTAAAGTATGTCACTACTTCCTCTTATTTTCCATTAATCTGGGCTGAAAACAATAATAATGACCATTGTCTACCAATGCCCACCAATGTCCACTCATATCACCATCTTCTCCAAGAAGTCATGACCCAAAGTTTTGGTAAAAATATGAAATGAACTGAACAATACACATTCCAGCTATCCACATTATTTCATACAAACTTGAAGAAATAAATATGCCTCTTTTATGATTCATCAGTATTTTTGAAAATAACACTTCAGGGATAATAACCAGGGCTTGTTTTAATTTTCTGTATCTTTACCTTTCGTTTTTGATATTTAACTTTGTCATTTTCTTGTGGTATTTAGTTTATTCTTTTGATAGCCTTCCATCCTCCTTGAATAGCAACCTCATTACTTAGATTCCTTTCTTTGCAATCATCCTCTTTCTTTCTTGCTTCTGACTGCTAAGGCCATTAAAAAAAATAAACATGTCTAGCATCCCTGCCCGCTTCCTTTTGGGGGGCTGCCTCCTTTTTGGGGGGAATTTTTTTGTTGACATTTTTTTTGTTTGTAAGAAAAAAAACATGAAAAACACTGAATTAAAAAACAAAATGCTGGCGGCCATCTTGAAAAATAGCCCGACTGTCAGGGAGAATGTACCGAGCGCCCATTTTGAAAAAGAAAAAAAAGGGCCTCCTTCCTATTTTTCAAAAAGGCAGGACGCTAAACATGTTAATTTGTTTATTTGGCCTATTTAACAGTAGCAAGGGTTACATTTTTTGTGTGGAAGGGTGGGGGAGCGATACTCAAATTCAGTGTAGGTTCATATGAAAGATGTTAGAACACACACATTTTACGATATTCTGGAGAAATTGTTACTTTTTAAAAAACTTATTTTTGATAGGAATATTAGTACAGGTCACATGTTTTTCCTTTTTCATATTGACCAAGTGAGTCAGTAAAGTAAACAGGGGGCTTTATTAAGAGTCCAAGTGCCCCTTTCATCATTTTTTTTTTTTTTTTGGGGGGGGGGGTTGAATATTGCATGGAGGTTAAAAGTTCACAAAGTTTGCACAACTGCATGATTGACCTAGCCATCTCAAAACAAATTTTAACAATTACATGAATATATTTCTGTTTACTTTTGTTTTAGTCATTCAGTGTAGGATCAATAACAAATCTAAAACTAGAAAAAAAGGAGGTTAAGTAAAGTTTGTTATTTGACCAATGTTAAACACAAATGCCCTTGTTATTCTTGCAGGTATATGTACATGTGTGCATGAAGGTTCACAAGTTCAGCATGTTTGGAATTAGTCATATGAATATGTTGAAAATTGCATCATTTTAGGCCAATGTATTTGCAAAGAATGCTATATGACTTCTTTAAGTGCCCCATCCCCCCCCCCCTCTCTCTCTCTCCATCTCTCTTTCTCTTTCTCTCTCTCTCTCTCTCTCCTGCCCTCTCTCTCTCTCCTGCTCTCTCTCTCTCTCTCTCCCTCTCTCCATATAACTGTCATTTTCTTTCCCTCTCCCTCTCAGTCTCTCCCTTACGTTCATACTAACAATACAATCACATTTCATTTGATACCTCAGTGTGAATGTATCTGTTGTGTATGTATAATATGCATGTTAGTCATTACTCAATGTGTTGCTCACATGTTCACACCAGACTAGTGGATGCCCTGTGTAAACAGGAGGCTGTCCACTCATTTCCCATGTTGCGTTCCTTTTAGTCATGTTTACACTTTACATGAATGTGATCAGTGTGAACATGAGCATTATCATGTCCATGTTGGTCCATTCATTCCACATCTTTCCCTTTAGCCTAGACAATCATGTTCACACGTGACATTAGTATGACCATTCAAACACGTCAATAAAAGAGTGTCATGTTTACACTTTACATCAATGTGATCAGTGTGAACATGAGTGGTATCATCTAATGTCGAAGTGCACAATGGTCCATTCATTCAATCCATTCATTTCCTTGTATAGCCTAGACAATCATGTTCTAACGCATCAATAAGAACACAAAATACTTCAATGTGAACCCAGCTGTTGTCACACAGTGTCCAAGCACATGACTGTCCACCCAATGTCCTTGCTGCGGTTTGAGGAGTTCATACTTCCAAGGTTTATTACGTTGAGGATAAACATTCTTGAGGTTGGCTGTCTCAAGGATGTAGATGACCAATGGTCACTTGAGACAAACGATGTAAATAACGTTTGTGGTCAAGAGATAAAAAAAACAAGTTAGAAATGGGGTGAATGTGATGGTCATGTGGAACGGGGTCAGGAAGTGACCCGCTTCTTTTGGCTAATAGAATCTATGACATCATATAAACATTCCGGTAGCATACATCTTGTGACGTTATGAAGGCTATGCAATGCAGGCCTATGTTCTGAAAAGAGGGATATTAGTGATGGGCTACCATTCTCCTTTTACCCATTTTTTGTGTGTCCCTTTTCCATTAATTTGAATCATGCACCAGTCTTTTATGTTATGCTAATTTAGTATGTGATGTTGTTTAATTTAAATACCAATAAGGCGGAGTATTGTAAAGTTACAATGAATGCATGCTACAAAACAAGTGTACTTCTGATACTTAAATCATTTTAAAATCAATTTTTGTTCAATAATCAGTATTACTAATGAGTAATATTTGTTCACATTCTACTTGATTTAAATTAAATAGTTCAGCCAGTTATTTTCCAGAACAGTCTATCTTGTAGATTTTAAATGTTAAACCTCTCCCAGCTCTCCCAGCACATAATGGGGCTAAACGTGTTCTGGCTTCTTTTCAGGTCCGAGTGAGTAAAACTGACTGGCACCCCTGTAATTACAATCATATGAAAAAAATAGAATTATAGAGTAATAACCATATAAGTGCTGTATGAATTTTGTTTTCATTTTAGAGACAATACTTAATCAAGCTAACGGCAGCCAGACAAAGAGTGTTCATGTCGGATCAAATAAGTAGAAAGATGAAGACAAACGGGTGAAAGAATGGCTCTTTGTTTTGGAACTCATAAACTAAATTTACTGACCAGAAATGACTCTCTGGACAGTACTTTTAAGGTCCGAAAAGGCTCCAGATTTTTTGTTTGGTTGTTGATGTTAGATAAATAAACTGGGGATAAAGTGGGCGATATTTTTAATGCCCCTTCTGACAAAGGGGGCCTTCACAGCAGACGCCTTGGACTTGGGCCTGGTAGGAATGATGATGATATGGGTGGAAGTCTGTTAAACTGACAGTAAAATGGTAGCGATTGATGCTGCTCAGGGGGGAGAGGGGTGGAGGAGAGGGAGGAGGGAGGAAGGGGGTGGAATGATGGCGAGGCTGGGGTGAGTGGAGGATTTTTTTAAAAAAAATTCGGAGGGGGGGGGGTGAGGATAGTGAGTAATTGATGTTGATCGGGTGGGGGGGGGGGTTAGGAAGGAGGGATGGAGGGAGGGGATGGGGGTAAGTGGAGGAAAAAGAAGGGGGTTGAGGTATTAGCAAGCGGACGATGTTGTTCGTGAGAGGGGGATGGGTGATAGGAAGGCTTGTAGAAGAGGTAGGAGGAGCATCCCGGATTCTATCATGTTCTTAATCGTAAGGTCTGATTAAGGAAAGCAGAGAATAGAAGTGAGTGATTTAGATTTGAATGGATGAGTGGAGGAATGATGAAGGGGAAGAGGGATGGGGGTGAGTGCTGGGAAAAAGGGGGAGGGGAGAGTAGCTGAGATTGGGGGATAAATAGAGTACTTAGCCCTGAAGTTGATTGGGATAAGTAAAATGATAGGAAGTAGATAAGGATAAGGAGAGGGGAAGGGGAATAGATGGATAACAAGTAGTGCTGTAACATCACGGATATCTCCAATTCCGTTTAACCGCCAGTCAAAACCGGACGGTTTTCGGTTAAACGATTTATTTATTAAAAAAAAAAAAAAAAAAAAAAAAAAACGATTTTTTTTTTTTTTTTTTTATTTTATTTTTTTTTATTTTTTATTTTTTATTTTTTTTTTCTTCACCGACTCTGTCGGCAGCAAGCCAGGTCCGTGTGAAAAAGCGGGAAGGAATTTTATTTGTGCTTGTGAACTTGTCATAAATAATAGTAACAATGTCGATTTTAGAGGAATGTGTAAGATCATTAATGTAAAGTAAAAACAGTAGAGGACCTACATGTAGGATAGAAACTTGTGGTAGGCCATGTGTTAAAGTTGGATGAATTATTATTATAAATTACATATTGAGATCTAATACAAAGATTACTTTCAAACCAAGATGACAGACAAATTGGAGTGTTGTTCTAGTTTCAGAGTGGTGAGTCAACACACAGATTACTGAGCTGGGAGACATTGCCAGGCATAGTGCCAGGTGTAGGGGCATAAATCGAAACTTTAAAAAAAAAAATTAAAAAAAAAAAAAAAAAAAAAATTTAAAATTTAAAAAAAAAAAAAAAAAAAAAAAACGGGTAAACGAAACCGTCCAATTGAAAACGGAATCCGCCATGGGCGGTCGGATACCGGACGGTTAAACGTTTGACTACAGCACTATACAGGAAGGGGGGGGGGGGGGGGGGGTTAGGAGGAGAGGAGATGGGAGAAGTATCTTGATCTTGTCTTAACTCAATACAAAAAATTACTATCTGCTGAACTGATACTATTCATGATGATTAAAATAATATGGATGAAATTGATAAGGGAGAAAAAGATGGAGATGAAAATGAAGAATAGAAGGGAAAATGGAAGAAAGGTTTTGGGAGGACATTAGAGAATTTATCCTGTCTTCAGCTTTATGATAAAGGGCAGTCTGCTAAACTGAGAATGAAATGATAGGCGATTGATGATGACGGAGATGGGCCGAGGAGAAAGGCGTGGCCAAGCGGACGCCAGCAATTGAGATGAAAGTGCATTGGGTTTTAGGATGAAATGGAGGAGAAGAGAGGAGTGTTGTTTCCTGTTGATAAAATGGTTAAAGTTGTTTATGCCCAATCCTCATTGGGAAAGTTTTTGAAATGGCTTGCTAATTCTAATCAAGGGAAATAGCTTGAGCTAATTTACAGTGCAAATGCACATTGTAGTCCAACCAGTAATAGCAGCTACAGTGAAGTGTAATAGTTGTAGTAGCGGTAGTAGTAGTTATAATAGTAGAAGTAGCAGAAGCAGTAATAGTAGTAGAAGTAGTAGTAGTTATAATAGTAGTAGTAGTAGTAGTAGTAGTATAAGTAGTAGAAGTAGTACTACTACTAGTAGTAGTGGTAGTAGTAGTAGTGGTAGCAGCAGTAGTAGTGATAGTGCTAGTAATGTTAGAAGTTGAGTGAGAGAAATAATTGTCATTATTTTTTCTTCAAAGTATATCGGCTGATCAATTTATTTGAAGGTGGATGTGAAAGACCATGGTTGTATTGAACAGAGCAACAAATGTTTTTTTATAAATAATTTGTTATATGTTTGACATCCGATAGCATTGAAGCCCATCTTTAAATGAGAAGGGGGTGTTTTATACCCCAACCTCCCCCTAGCCTTCACATTGTCCTCTCGCCTCCAAACTGGACATGACTTACGAAAGTAGGAAGTCCAATACTGGCTCCTGAGTGTCATGAACAATCGCTGACCGCAATTTACGATGTCCAAGCAGGTTTTGGGATTATGTGTATGGAATCCTCCCAGGGGATTTATGGGGATAAATAAAAAGAGAGAAAAAAAATAGCATGAAAATAATCTCTGAATAGCCTTGACCTGGCCGGAGCGAAAAGAATGGACATTTGCCAAGACCTGGGCAGTGTATGTATGTGTGTGTACATACATATAGGATGTATTGGTATATATAGAAATAGAATGTATGTGTGTGTGTGTGTGGCTGAATTTTTCAATGTCCAGCCTAACACAAATGCCCAGTCTATTTCTGTTTGATATCACATAGCCTTGGCTGTGACTGTGGGTAGTCTGTAGTTGCAGACCCTTGAATGTCTATGATGATAAAGTTTGTGTGGGGGTAGGGGGAGGGGGGGGGGGTGTGGGCTGTGCTGAAAAGGGTGAGACCAACATAACTTTATGATGAGAAGTGTCAAGAAATATATCTGTGATTCGTTTGTTGATTAATGTCAATTTCATGATCCCTTTTAATCCATTATTCTTGTAGGGCCAATGGAGCTATATTATACTGCACATTGCTTGCTGTTTTGAGGAACAGGTTTAAAAGTATTCATACAGACATTAGCAATGTTGCATCAATACATAATTTTCTGAATATTTTCAGAGTAGTATGCATTTTAAGATTAGAGAGAGAGACAGGGGGTGGGGGCAGAGAGAGAGAGAGAGAGAGGGGGGGGGGAGACGAGACAGACATACATTAATTAAGACAGAGAGAGACGGCTGGACATACAGACAGACAGAGAAAGACAGACAGACAGACAGACAGAGGGAGGGAGAGAGAGAAAAACATACAGACAAACAAACAGAGAACGAGAGAGAGAGACATACAGACAAAGTAAAGAATATCTATAGGACAGCCTTTGATTTAATACCAGGGTAATTATTGAATAGAAAAGATGTGAAGAGAAATGTGTTGGCATTTCAAGTAGGTTTCTGGTATTCTTTATTTTGAATAGATGATTGTAAAATTGGGATGACCAAACCCTTTTTTTAAAATGTGTTGTATTCCATAAGTTTTTTTTTATTCCTGAGAAAGGCATACAATTCAAATTTGTCTGTAAAAGGTAAAAGAAACTAAGCAAGGGTCTGATGGGGGTAGACTACCGAGGCATTCGTGTCTTTGACATTGTAATGAAACACAGCCCCAGAACACGAACCCACCCACCCACACACACACACACTTAGACACTGCACAGACACACATGTCCAGTTCGGTTGGTCAGTGTGCTCCCACTTTAAATATATATATACACCCAGACTACAACACACACAGCACACATACCCAGACTTCAGTTATTGGAACAATTTCAAGATTATTCAAGCCACTGGTCAGTCTCTCTCTGGTCAGTTTCTCTCACGTGTGATGACCGATACCTCCTCATGCTGGGCTGGCCAGCGCTGGACATAGCTGGACATATCACGCCTCTTCTCTGTAAGTCCAACCATAAATTTTGCCACCTTGATAGATTTTGCTTTTTGCGTTACAAAGACAAAATAGCGTGACATGCACCTGGGTCTCTTTTGAGTTTTCCTGCCGTGAAAAAATTGAGTTTTAATCAAAAGTTTGTAAGAGCTCGTTTCAAGTAAAGAATTACATGTGTTAAGCGGGGAGAAGGCGGGATAGACAGACTTAAAGAGTCGGGGACAGAGACAGCTTGACAGAGGTAGAGGGAGAGAAAGGAGCATATTGACTTGAGGGAGAGGATAGACAGCTAGCTACAATAAGACAGGTGTATTTCTAATTTCATGGGGGTGGGGGGGGGGGGAGGGGGAGGCAGACAAACAAACAGAGAGAGAGACACACACACATGCACACATTCAAAGACAGACAAACATGTACAGAGAGACAAACAGACAGACAGGCAGACAGAGAGAGACACACACACGCACACATTCAAAGACAGACACGCATGTACAGGGAGAGAGAGAGAGAGAGAGACAGACAGACAAGCTCACAGACAGACAGCAGAGAGAGAGAGAGAGACACACACACATACACACAGGGAGAAAGATACACACAAACACATTCAAAGACAGACAGACATACAGAGAGACAGGGCATAGGTGGTCTGGGGAGGGGCAAGTTGCAGCAACCCTGTCCCATGAATGTAATAATTAATCAGGGATTCCATAGGGCATAATTATACTGCCTATTATGCCGCCTATGACAAAAAATCTTTGAGGTTTATGAAAGCCCTGGACAGACACATGTGCCGACAGACACCAGGGGCAGACAGACAGACAGTAGGCCTATAGGCAGATACAGGTTGAGACAACTAGAGAAATGGGCACAGACAGATAAGCTGGTATAGAGATACAGAGGAGACAGACGGAATTAGAGAGGGAGGGAGGTTGGGAGTGGGGATGAGGGAGGGAGGGAGGTGGTAGGAGGGGGGGGGGGGGGGGAGGGAGAGAGAGAGAGAGTGCTACTATAGTCCAGATATGACTAGAAATTATTTGTTTATCAACATGTATTCAATACTAAAATTTGTGTTCGATGGTCTTATTTATCATTTCTTATTTTCAGCAACACGGCTATATTGATTGTAATTTCAATTATTACAAAGTAAATAATTATTCCTTCTTACAGCATATTGGACAACTAACTCAAAAAAACTTCTAGACAGTTTATTTGCAATATAAGGGCTCAACATTGTCTTTAAAGCTACAGTCCCATATACGTCCCGGACCGTCCCGGACCATCCCGGGTGATCCGGGATTCGGTCTGTGTTGACACCTTGGCAGTCCGGGAGTGAGTTATTGACCCCGGATCACCCCGGCGCCCCTACGGATGATCCCGGACCCAGCACGGTGGCGACACGGATCACCCTGGACGATCCGTGTTGGCACCGGGGCATTCCGGTGTCATCCGTGTTGGCACCGTGTTGGCACCGGGGTGGTCCGGGACGGTCCGTGGCAGCTCCGTGCTGGGTCTGGAATGATCTGTACTGCTGCCGGGGCTATGCCCGGACGGTCCGGGGCGGTCCGTAGTGGTACCGTGTTGGGTCCTGGGAGACGGTCGGCGGTTGCGATTTTTTGAACAAAACATCCCGGACCATCCCGGATCACCCCAGACCATGGTCCGGGATGGTCCGGAGTGGTCCGTGCTGCTCCGGCTTTATATGGGACTGGGGCTTAACTAGTTGGCATATATACTCTCTAGGCCGTAGATCTATGTCATGCCCGTATACTACCCCCTACCCCCATCCCCCCCCCCCTCCTCCTTACGTGTATATAGTAATATCTTGCTGAAAACAACAACGATAAACAAGAGCACTAAACAAAAATATGAGTATAGAGTTAGTACATGTTAATAAATAAACTATTTCTAGTCATATATGGACTGCAATAGCACTCTTTCTCTATCTCCCCCTCTCTATCTCTTTCTCTCTCTGTCCCCTCTGTATGGCATGTTGGTAGCAGGCTTCAGGAATCGTTTACTCACTCATTAGATTTGCTTCTGCTCTCCTTTGTTTCACTGGTTGGTAGGGTAAATACCCGATTACACCGCTTTAGGTATACATTTGCCTTGAAGGCCTATATCTCCTATCTAAAGGAGATATGAAACCCTTATATAAGGTTTCTTTCCAGAAAGGATCAATATAAATGGTGGAGGTTAAGAACGGAATATTTTGATTTTTCAGGTATATAATGCATTGAGCAGCTCTGTCTTAGACTGTCTGTCTGTCTCTCCTCATTCTCATGACTCTCCCTCCCCCGTTCTCCAATCTCTCTCTCTCTCTGCCTTTTCTCTCTCCCATGTGTTCCTCCTTTCTCATCCCCTACCTGTATTATAATAGCATTACCCCCCCCCCCTCCATCCCTTTGCTCTCACTCCAGACCCCCCCCCCCCAAAAAAAAAAAAAACACACTCACACACACACACCACCCCCCTTTTTTCCACCTCTACTGGAGGTTTACTCTCATTCTTGATGTGATGTGGTGTGGTATGTGTGCTGGTTGGTCAGTGTTAGCACACATCTTACCTGATTCCTTGTCGGTCTGTCAACATGGCTGACCACAACCCCCCAAATAAGGACAAGGGGGGTCAAAAGGTCATCGCCAATTCCAAGACTCTTGGGGCCACGATCGACAAGCAAAGGTCCTCAAACTTTGACAAGGTTATGATCAAAGGAGAAACCCTGAAGAAGTATGTCTAAAGGGTCCCGCTTATTGTTGTGTTTGGAGAAGGGGCGGGGTGGAGAGATTGGGGGCACAGTTTTTTTTGTCTCGTGCCACGTTTCTTGGACAGCGGCCAAATTCCAGGATGATCATCACTGACCAAATGGTTGTGAGCAATTATTTGAAGCAAACTGAGGGAGAGATGGAATGGATATGGAATAAATAAATTGTGACTGAAGATGATGCTGCGTGCTTGCTATGATTGAAGGTTGCTGTAAGAATTCCTTCAGATCTTTGAAGTATTTCATTTAGAATTCTGTCCATGCGTGTACTTCTATTTTCCCCCTCTTCCTTGCATCATTTGCTCTCCTCAGGAATCCTCTTGAACTTGTTTAAGGCATATTCATTGAGATGACATTCCATCTGGATATGCCATGCTGATAATATTTTACCACCCCCAACCCAACAGCTCTGCAAGATTTCGCAGCTAGGTCTACTTTTGTCAATCCGCAGGGAAACTTTACTTTCCTGTATAGCCTATGCCAAGTCGTGAGTTTAAACCCCTGCATGGCACTTATGGCCTTGCAAGGCATTTTATCTGCATTGCTTCTCTTCACCTAGCTGTAGTAGTAGCTATTTCCAACTTTACAGTCACATAACCATCTTCTCCCTCACTCTCGCTCTCTCACTTTCTATATGTCTTTGACTTGATGATACTTGTATCCACACACCCACCGCAATGGCTACAACCGGTTCCTCTTAATACATTAGTTCATAATAAGCCTAACAAATGTAACCATGTCCTCTAAATGTGCCTTTGAACAAACAATGGACTCACTCAAATCCTAAAACAAAACCACCTTCACTCTTTTTGTTTGTCTTTGACTGGATGATACTCCGAGCAACATGGCTACCGCAATGGCGGCAACCTGTACCTCACATCACTTTCTTTTCCCTACGCCTGAACAGAAGCAGCTAGTACTGGAACTTCAATCAGTCATGCATATGTTCTTTACAGTTCTACTACCTTATAACCATCTTCACTCTCTGTCTATGTCGTGTCTTTGACCAGATGATACTCTGATCCACACACCCACCGCAATGGCCGCAACTTGTTCTCTCATCGTGAACAGAAGCAGCTAGTACGGGAACTTCAATCAGTCATGCTTGTGTCCTTTACAGTTCTACAACCTTGTAACCATCTTCTCTTTCCAATGTTTGTCTTTGATCAGATGATACTCATAGCTTTACAGTTCTACAACCTTCTAACAATCTTCTCTTTCTTTGTGTGTCTTTGACTAGATGATACCCCGAGCCACACGCCCACCGCAATGGCCGCAACAAGTACCTCACATCAGCCCGTCCAGAAACCCACCTCAACACAAGGTCACATGCAATCACCACCGCCCAACTCTTGCTGTCAAGTCTGCGGCGACAAGTCTTCAGGATTCCACTACGGCGTCTTAGCCTGTGAAGGATGCAAGGTGAGTCATTTCGTACGTGATTTTGCGGAACATCGTGACTTGTAGCGTGATGGCGTTGCCATGGGTCCAATAATTTTCGGCTCTCGTCTATATGTGTCTGACCAAGCTAGTTAGAGCAAGAATATCATAGTTCAAACCCATCAAGAAAGTCCATAATATAAAAAATTACGGTATTACATTTTTTCTTCATAAAATATGTTTTTTTTTTTTTTTTTTTTGTTGTTGCAAGTGCCCTAAAATGTTGATCACTACTTCAATAGAAAACTTCAATGGAGATTTATAAAAAGTAAGGTATTTACAAAAAGTTAAATAGAAAAAAAGTGAAAAGCTTAAATATTCGCAAAAAGAATGAAACGCCGATAAAACAGAAAGGGAAAAAAAAAAACCTACCGGTACTTTTAAATAAACTATAGATCCTGATATGGAAATAACAGCATGAAGAATAGACATTTCTGCATTGGAAATTTGTCGTGCGTGGTCGTAAGTTTTGTTTTAATGAATTCCCTTTTTTGGCTTGAAATTCCCTCTTTTTGCCATCATGGTTCTTTATTTTTGTTGCACACGCTTGGCAGCACTGCGCAGACCTTTGGTCCTGCGACATATGCTTGGATGACTATTTCCTCGTGGTCATTTCAATTTCCTAAACTTACCAAATTCTAGGATCCAGCCCTGGCCCTGACTAGGCTGATGCTGTACCTAACCAAAAACTCACATGTGACCCAAACCCTCGCCCTATATCTGTGACAAAACAAAGCCCAGAGCAAATGTTGGGGAGGGGGAGGGGGGAGGGGGAGGGGGAGCATGTGTTTGATCATGACTTGTAGGTGTCGAGCTTTAGATCCTTGTGCTTTTAACTCTTTGAGATGTACCTTTAATGGTATGCAAACACGACAGTGAATTCTGCTCGATGTGAAGCGTTCGTCAACCTGTTAGAAAAAGAACACGGATAGTTTGAAATTCATGGGGGCTAATTGGTCTTGTCTGTATGGCCAACATTTCTTGAGATTTGTCTTAAATAATGATGGGGTGGTGGATCATTTCATTCAGATTTTACTCTTTGTGAAAAAGAAGCATTGCCTTGACTTTGACTTTGCATGCTTCCATAATATTCCCAATCGATGTCCTCCTGCTCACCTCCAAGATGAAATCAAAGAGGTTGATTGAAAGAAGATCATCTCTTTGCTCTACAATTTGATCTGTATCATATGTTGAAGGTCTTGTAGCTTTAATGCCCCTCTGCACTAGTTTGGCCAGGAGGGATTAGACCTCCCAGCATGGTCACTGACAGGTGGTTACCTCATCAAATCAGCTCTCAATTAACATACAAGTATGGTAAGAAAAAGGAAAATCATGGGGACCAATGTTCACTGCTTGGGCATTATTTGCTATATAGAGGGCACAAGTAGCTATAAGTAGTGCAGTGGGGCGTTAACCAATAATTTCATCTTACAGGTATCTTCTTAATCTTTGATCCCTTCTTTAATCTTTGATCCCCTCTTTAATCTCTTCTCTTCTTTAATCCCTTCTCTGCATCAAACAGGGCTTCTTCAGGAGAAGCAGCAAAAGAGAAAAGGAGTACACGTGTCGTCATGGCAACGGTCACTGTACGATAGGGAGGATGAATCGTAACAGATGCCAGCATTGTCGCTTTAAGAAGTGCTTGGCGGTAGGCATGTCAAGAGACGGTAAGACATGTGAGAAATGCTTCCCCTATCTTATCTTTTCAGTTCATTTCTGCTCTTTTTATTTATCCATTATTTATTTATACGTTTATTTGTTTGAATGTCTGTTGGTTTATGCACTGATTTATTTATAGATAGATTTATTTTTATAATTATTATATTTGAATATTTGTTGCTTTATAAGTTATCGAAATGAACACCCTTTTCGTGCACCCTTGTTTTTGCATGCTTTTGGGGGGCTCAAGCCCACCCCCCCCCCCAAAAAAAAATATCCTGCCCCTCCTCCCTTAGTCGATCTTAGTCATTGTGAAACATTCCCTTAGACTTGGTCAAAGACGTACCAAGCACTCAATACCATTCTAGAACTTTGTTCGACAACACCTCAGGCTTGTGGAAGAGGGTATAACCCAGTTCTTAACGATGACCTAGTAACGGCCATTCGCAAACCAGTTGAGCGTTGATTAGTAGCAGTAGTAAATCGTTGTGGACCGCCCTCTATTATAGGTAATTAAAGCTTAATAACTCGTAGCGATCACTTGGGCAACTTTTCGCACCTTCCAAAGGTGAAAGTCATAGAGGTCTATGAGCCACTTCCTGTGGTGGTTGGGAGGCAGAAGGTACTAATGGCCACGCCCGGGATCCAGCATCGACTCCCTTTTGGCTCCCGAAGCACAGTGGTGAGAGCGGTGCGCGTAATTGAGCAAGCTTTGTTGATTCTATGAGTAAGGGGGGGTTAGTCAGTGCGCTATTTGTCAGTTTGACAGGGACGACTGTGAAGCGGGCCTGTTCAGACAAGCATGTACAATCAAAACATGCATAAAGGAACGTCATAACATGATCATGATCCTCACATACCTGTAGGGTTGTACACACGTGTGAAGGTTTGTTACGGTATATAAAGAAACGTGTAAAGAAACTACATATGTAGTTACGTGTAGTTACGAAGAGGTCATTAGACCCGGCAGTTTCAGTTACAGTAGCATATCATCAGTACTTACTCACGATTTAAGCCCAAACCTCGTATACATATTTTCTACAATACAATGCTTAGAGGAGAATCAGGAACCTAATTCTTTCTTCAGTTAACAAATTATGTATATATGCTTTTTGTTTTGCTTCATGTATGTATCATGTTATAGGGCTTTCAGACTTGAAAAAAAACCTTCAGTGATAATAATAATAATAATAATAAAAACCTTACTTATAAAGCGCTTACCACCAAAGTCTCTAATCGCTATAACAAACAAATTAGAATGAAAAACAATGACATATTAAACAAAACAAAAAAAGTGCAAATAAACCTACAAATATCGTTTAGCCATCCGGTTTTCGTATTCATGCAGCTATACGATAGGATTGGGGTAGGCTGAATGGGGGGTAGGTGTCATAAGTCAAAGCTGGGGTTGCTTCCCAGGATTCTAATCTGTTCTAATCAACACCACTTCCCCTGATGGGGTGCTTGTCACTCATGCCCCCTGCTTTGGAGAGGGAGGGGGGCGGAGAGGGAGGGGGGCGGAGCCGGGTGAGAACCATTGGAAAATTAGTCAACTTCATAATCATCAGTCAGAGATCGGTTGCAATGTTGTCTAAGTTAAAGGCACTAATGAATACTCTAAAATATTTTAAAATTTTCATGTCAGTATTTGAACTGCTTGTAAATTGCCTCTGGACTTGAAAAAAAGAAGAAATTTCTCTAGGAATGCTATTAAATGATCAGCCTTTAGGAAGGTTGTTAATGATAATTTTAATAGAAATAATGAGAATGATTTGAAATAGTGCTGTAACATCACGGATATCTCCAATTCCGTTTAACCGCCAGTCAAAACCGGACGGTTTTCGGTTAAACGATTAAAAAAAAAAAAAAAAAAAAAAAAAAAAAAATCGTTTTTTTTCTTGCCGACAAGCCAGGTCCGTTTGAAAAAGCGGGAAGGACTTTCATTTAACTGCAAGGTGCAGTTATAGGCGCCGATTTGTGCATGTGAACTTGTCACAAATAATAGTAACAATGTCGTTTTTAGAAGAATGTGTAAGATCATTAATGTAAATAAAAAACAGTAGAGGACATAGGATAGATCCTTGTGGTACACCATGCGTAAAAAATTGGATGAATTATTATTATAAACTACATATTGAGATCTATTACAAAGATTACTTTCAAACCAAGATGACAGACAAATTGGAGTGTTGTTGTAGTTTCCGAGTGGTGAGTCAACACACTTATTACTGAGCTAGGAGACATTGCCAGGCATAGTGCCAGGTGAAGAGGCATAAATCGAAACTTTAAAAAAAAAAAAAAAAAAAAAAAAACGGGAAAACGAAACCGTCCAATTGAAAACGGAATCCGCCATGGGCGGTCGGATACCGGACGGTTAAACGTTTGACTACAGCACTAATTTGAAAGTTATCAATCTTGTTTAAAAAGCGAAACATTTTAGTAATATTTGATCAAAACAATATAAATCTTTCACTTTCACATTTATTTCACTACCCTATATTAAATTTGTGATGGTTATTCTGTTCTAACACTTTTAGGACAGGATTTACTTTTGACGCTTTATTGATCACATATCGTTCTTCAAATTTATTTTTCTTGTCTCAAATACAATTAAAAAAATTGTCTATAAAAACAAAGTACATTGGCAAGAATGTTGTCCAAAAAATGCAAATTTTGATTGAAAAAAAATTCTCCCTTCTGCCCTTCCTTCTTCCCCTGCTCCACCGTGAGCGCCTCAACAAATAACGGGAAGTGACACACCTCTTCGACATTAACATTTTCACACTGCGTAATATTGACAATTTTGCGACTCATCTCGGTCTCTCCTGACTCAGATTTTGAGGATGGGGTTTCCCTTTTGCATGAAAGGTCTAGAAACGAATTGCACAGAGCCTGTTTGAAGATAAAGTTGGTTTAGTTCTGGTCATGCGATTGCATTGCAAAAGAAATAGTGTGGTATCGATCAGAAAATGTTGATCATCTAGCATATAAGGTTCTGGAATCATCAAAATGATATGAAATTTGGCCCAGTCTTGGTAAAGTTACAAGCACTGTACACAGAAAGATGTCTATGAGACTACACGAACATGTGCCATAAAAATCTGTCACGATTTGTATGCTGTCACATGCCATATTTACAATATTAATGCATTTGAAGAGCCATGCTTTTCAGGGAACATTTTTAATCTGATGTTCTTCCACACTTGCAAAATAACAATGATAACGCTCACAAATTATTTTTCACCTCTTTCCAGAACTCCATTATGGATTTGGACAAATTGTAATTCATGAATTCTGAAAATTTATTATCTTTAGAAACAAGAACCTGTTTTTAAGATGCCTTAGTCTCATAGCGGTTTGTTTTGGGGGCATTTTGGTTTAGTCAGAATCTGAATTTATCAAAATCATTTTCTAACTCCAAGCAGTAGAGCTATTGAGAGTTGCTTTAATACAGCCTTATGGTAATAATGCATCAATGTTTGTGGCATGTTCTTAATGTTTTGAAAATGTCAAACTATTTCATAGTTCTAAATTTCCTGCTTGTATTCAATTTGTAGATTGAGTAACTGTTACTTCAGTTGATTATGCTGATGACATATCTGTGATCTTGACACAAAGATTCTAAGTCGAACTTAACTCTAAGTTGGACTTAAATATTATGGAGAGCCATTTGTAGCCTTATAATGAAATACATTCAAAAGCAAAAATTCAAGTATTTTAGACTTGTCATAAATTCCACATCAAGAACATGAAATCTTTCATGGTAATAGAAAATATGAATGATTTGAATCAATTAACATCTTATGCCTTTTAAAACTTTTATAAAATATTTTCAAGGATGCTAATGGCTTTCCATAATTGTTAAGTCCAACTTAGAGATAATTTCAATTTAGGATCTTTGTGCAACATTCCCTAGAAAGGTGCTTCATGTTTTTGGATTCCTAATGACTCACATTTCTTGATACTATGTTGCTCGAAATTATCCAGACTGTGACTTAAGTCCTTGTACCATCAACATGTCCATGATCTCATAATGCCATGTTGCCCCAGCCAAAGGAAGGGGCTTTACTTAACAAGGTTGAATGTTAGAGGGCAGGATTTCCAACAAGTGCGTTGTACTTTCGGACAGACTTGAGGCCTGATGTCAGGAACATCCTGTATTCTGAAATGTGTGAAATATCATTCTATAGGAAAGGGATAAAAGCAAGAAGAGGGAGTGGAAGAGAAAGAGAGGGGAGAGAGAAAGAGATAAAAGAAAGAAATAGAGGGGGTACGGAGAGAGAGAGAGATAGTGGGGGATTGAGAGAGGAGGGGAGATTGAAAGTAAGAAGAGAGAAAGTTGTTCTTGTGTGGGGACAATATTTTCCTTCCAAAAATGTTGTACATCTCAGGATATAAATTTTGCATGCAAAAAACTGAATTTCAACCAAAAATATCAAGGTTTCTTGATAGTATTCTGCAGAATTTTGCCAAAACCAGTAGTGAGTGACAGCAAGTGATGAAATTTACTGGGAACTACTCTATACAAGTTTTTATAAACTTTTTTGTAGTTTCTGTTTTTTTCTCTTACTACACAATAATATTTGCCATGTTTGTAATATTGTTTTTATGCTTGAGACAAATTAATAAACTGAACTGAACTGAACTGAACACTGCATTGAAATGAAAATGCAGTGTTATGAAAACCGTTTGGTTTCGATTTCCAATCATAAATATCTTGATAATCACACAGGCAATCGGCTTGTAAAAGTCATGGAATTCCTGAATGACCTAAAGGTTTGTAATTATGATTGTAGCATGAGCTAAATCAAGGATTTTGCTTAAGGATCTGAGACAAAGTCACCGGATCCCTTTAATGATACTTGTCACATGTGGGACTCAAAAGGTCCGACATGCTACCAGAGAATCATCCCCAAATCGTATTAATCCACTTTAATTTTTGTATTTTGTTTTATTTTCTTTAAAGCAGCTGTTAGGTACGGCAGGGTTCCGCAGAGGGGTAAGAAGAACGGACCGGTAGCGGGTTTATCACCGGGCGGGGCCACAGCGATGCGGAAGAAGAGCACGGACTCTGAATACGGGCCCAGCGACACGGACGACATCCTCCAGCCGTTCCCTCCCATGCCTGTCAACGGTTCGACCTTTGACCTGACCCCGCCCCATTCTATGCTACCGATGGGGGCGGACCCGTCGTTGCACCTCAAGCAGGCCGAGATGTACGAGCTAGTAAACACGATATCGTATGCTTTCCGTATGACGTGTTTGTATACACCATCCAGTGCACCGTTTCTCAGGGGCTTCACATTTCCTCAGGTAAGAAGCTAATTCTTCTCACTTTTTAGAGGTGACGTGGTCGAGTGGATATGTCACTGGACTATCGATCAAAAGGTCCGCGGTTCGAGTCCCGCCACTGCACTAATGTCCTTTGGCAAGACATTGATCTACATTTGCCACACTCAACCCAGGTGATGTAAATGGGTACTTGGCAGGCTCCAAAATGCACTGGAAAGCAAATGCTTGAGGCACACTGAAATACAACCACAAAAGAAAAGAAAAAAATATCACGTAGAAGTATCTGCATTATGAACAAAGGAGCAGGAGTAAGACAGTACAAAATAAAATGAAAGAGCAATTAACCATATTCCAAATTAAACAGATAGGTTTTCAGATTTTGTCACAAGACTTGTCTCAAATAAATTGACAACCTGAAAGTGTATCACTAATAAGATGAAGGTTATTCAATTTGAAATATGGGCTCTTTCTCGAAATGGCATGATAGTCCAGCCTTTGGTGTGGTGGAGATTCATTCGATGATACCTCTTCTTCTAAAATCATTACAAGAACTGCTAACCATGGACATCAGATTTAAAGCCACACTGTACTACTTGTAGCTACTTGCTCCCTCTACATAGAAAACTTCCCCAATCGGTGCCTTTTGGTACCCCATGATCCTCTTTTTCTTATGTTAATTGAGAGCTGAGTAAATGACCTGTCAGTGACCTCTCTGGGTGGTCTAATCCCTTGTTGCTGAACTAGTATAGCCAGCCTTTAAGAATGAGGTTTTGTATGTTTTTGTAATATATCTACCTTGAAGAATGGTTATCATTTTCGATGTATTTTCTTCCATCGCCACAGGAAAATCAAAACTCCCACTTTCCGAGCGAAGACATGGATGCTCGGGGACGAAATCAGTGGGTCCAGTTGGCCCATATTCTTGACCAAGCCGTCAGCGGTCAAGTGGAATTTGCCAAAGCCATTCCAGGGTTCAGAAATTTGACCCAGGATGACCAACTGCTCTTACTGAAATCTAGGTGAGTTACCTAATGATCAGGTTGTCTTACTGAAAGCTCGATGAAATAGAGAATGACTAGTTGGTCTTTTTAAAAACTAAATGAACTACAGAATAGTATCATTAGTTGGTCTCACTACCAATCATGTTTTATACATGATGAATCAGTCTGACTATAATCTGTGCTAAGTACAGAATGACCAGTTGGTTTTATTCAGACTACTGCAAAAGTAGAAATATTTGCTTACATTAACTTTCGCGGATCTCGCGCTAAGATCGGCAAGCACAAATTTTAGAACTTGCGAAAAATATAAACATGACTTCTCATGCGTGTTCTGACGGGCTATTGCGTGCAGCGCGAAATTTAAGAACCAGCGAATATGTTTTGGGGTCGCTCAGCGCGAAAAATTAATCACGCGAAAAATAACTGCGTTTACAGTATACAAGATGCAGATATAACTGTTGCCTTCTTAGCATTAAGTGGATATAAAAGTATATTTGTCTTGATTACCTAGAACTTATTTTGAAATACGTTTAATCAGTTACATGAAAAAAAGAAGCTTTTAGAATGTTAAAAAGGAAAAAGGTGTGCAATTAATGAGGGAATGGAATAAAAATGGTGTTGAAAAGCCAAGTAGATAAAATACCTTGGTTAGAGACAGTTCTGCATCAGAGATTGAACCCATATCCTTCGCATCTGCAGTCAAGAGTCTAACGTCATTTTCTTTTTTTTTCTTCAAATTTCGCCAGTTTCTTTGAAATGTGGGTTGTAAGGATCGCCCCTCTCCTCATGATCCCTTCCGCCCCCCACACCAACAATGGAATGGGCCCTTTGATGGCATCACTTACCATGGACATGCATCACTCCCCATCATCTGGGGTCAACGGCATGGGTACAGGGTCGTTACTATGGCAACAGCTCTACCACGTGTTCGGCAGCGACCTCTACCACGCCATGCACCAGTTTTCGCAAGAGTTCAATCAGCTGGGCTTGCTGGAAACGGAGGTGGCGCTATATGCATCTTCCCTACTAGCAGCAAATGGTAGGGTATTGCTAGATTTCCAAGATCTTTTCATATTCAAGGAGATGATGACATCTGTTAAAGGCATCATTAAATCTGAGATGCATGGCCCTACGTGTTATCAGTGTCTGCGATAATAATATAATAATATCGAATATTATTATTGTGATATGGTGTAATATTGAAGCCCTAAAAAAATTGCGCTTCAAAATGATCAAGAAGTGCCTCAAAAAAAGTAAAAATCTTTGAGTGACCGGTTTTACCATACTCGTTTTTCCCAATAGAGAATGTAGTGTTATGAAAACCGTTAGGAAAACGCACAATTTGGTTTCAATTTCTAATCGTAAATATCTTGATAATCAGACAGGCGATCGGCTTGTAAAAGTCATGGGATTCCTGACTGCCCTAATGGTTTATAATTATCATTACAGCATGAGCTAACTCCAGGATTTTGTTTCAGAATCTGAGACAAAGTTACCGGATCCCTTTAAGAGCTAGAAGGACTTACGTACAGGTAGCAATATCATGGTTCTCAGCAGCCATTTTAATAGGACAAATATTTCATTAAACGTATTTAACAGACCAAATGCACAAGGGATCAGGGGTTGAATCGGAAGCCTAGCAGATCCGGGGTAATATTGGAGTGCTTTGAGCACCTTGCAGGGTGGATATGTGCGCTATATTAATATCCAATATTATTATTATTATTTTGTATTTCTAATATTTTCTGGTGTATTCTCCTTCAGATATCATGGGTTTAAGCAATCCGCAAGCAGTGGCGGAGCTTCAACACCAGCTGGTCGAAGCCCTTCAGGTCCAAGTTGACGGCAACCACCCGTCAGCCGCCGCCCCCCTCATGGCGACACTCTACGGGCGGGTCCAGGAGCTGAGGCGAATCGGTGGCATGCATCGGGACTTCGTGATGGGGTGCTCGCAACGCTGGCCTGACCTCTGCCCCGGGCTTCCTGCGCTGTACACCGAAATGATGGACATAACGGTGATGTGATGGAGGGAAGGAGAGGATGGCGGAGGAGCGGAAAGCAGAAAGGCAACTCTGAGTTATCATCTACAAGATGATAGCTGTTCTAGTAATAGTAAGGAGTGATGGTCGAGGGAAAGAACTGATGACTTCATGCTACTAGGAATGAAAAAAAGAAAGAAAAAACTTTCATGTTTGACCGAGAAAAGGAAGGAATGTTGGATGAGAAGAGTTACTGTATTTAGGTTGGAATGTTTAATGGTTGTACATGTACTCACGGCTGCAGGATATCCTATGGAAAGAGAGAAATGATATTAAATATGATATGAGGACAGAAAATCAACTTCTTTAGGATATCAAATAAGTGCATCTTATGTTACCCAAAGAGAGTTGGTTTTAAAAATGTTACCACAGAGAATCGGGTATAAAGCTTTAGACAATTCGATAATAACCTGAAGGTAAATAAGGGTCATGACCTTATGACCATGAGGTGAATAAGGTCATGACCTTAAGATAAATAAGGTCATGGCCTTAAAGTTTATGATGTCATGATGTTAAAGTCAGGGAGGTCATGACCTTAAAATAAATGAGGTCATGGCTATAAGGTTTATGATGTCATGACATTAAGATCAGGGAGGTCATGACCTGAAAATAAATGAGGTAATGGCCTTAAGGATTATGATGTCATGATGTTAAGGGCAGAGAGGTCATGACCTTAAAACAAATGAGGTCATGACCTCATGGTGAATGAGATCATGACCATCAGGGTTATGACCTAATGGCAGATATGATTTATATTCAGGGTTTATAAGGTAAAGTTCCAGAAGATACTCTACGTGTAGTAATAAAGGAACAAGCAGCTTTTAAACAGAACATGGGATTCGAAAGGCCCAGATTTGAAAACTTTATTGGCCAAATGAGAAATTCATTGCAAGGTCAAAGGTCAGAGGTCAATATCAGAAATTCACTTTAAGATAACATTTTATCTTGCACAGCAGAGAGCAAAGAGACGTTTCATCCCAGGTGAAAAGAGAGGGATTGAAAACGGGATTTATGTAGATGGTTATAGTTACTGTAGTGTCAAAGATGGTTATGGTAGTAATAAAGGAAAAAGAGGAAGAGGAAAGTGACTTGTTTATATTATCATCAGTGTGAAGATAATCAGAAACGTTGCTGATCGATGTTAAAGTTGCGTGTAGTCCAAGCAGTGTAAACCAGTATTTCTTTGTTTGTCATGTGGAAAAACATGTTTTATGGTTGGTTGTTTTTGCGTAAAAACTCAAAATGTATACTGCCGAGAATTTATCTGTAAGATGATGGCAGCAAATTATTCAAACTGTGTGTGATTTTTCAGAAAATACAAGAAGATATACAGTTCAGGGGCATTTTATTATGAAGCAAGCGTTTTGTTTTTTTGCTTTTAGCATTTAACTTTGTAATATAAATATAAATATATATATATATAAATATATATATATATACACGCATTAATGTGAGCTAACTATATATGAGTCTATCTTGCTTAAAAATCGGTTTTTCCTGATTAGTATGCGCATAATTATGTGGATAAGGTGCCAAAAAAGAATGTGATGTGTTTTGATTTAGAGAGGTGAGTAGAAGTCGGACATCAAAGTTACGCCATTCTTCCACTGATTAATGTAGCAAATGGACTTGTTGTATTGCAAGTTGCGATAAGAGCAAGTTAATACACTTCAGTGTGAGTTTTAATGTAGTTTGCCTAGATATGCTTGTACAATAACGGCTAGTAAACATAATGGTGATTAAAAATACGTACCTGTATTATGCAGTTTTGTAAATATCTATCACAGTCTACGCAGGTATGAAACGGCAGGGAAATTCTCGTTATAATTCTTTCATATTTTTCCTCTCTTTTCTATATGCTTATGTTTTGTGACGTCTATATATTTAGATATCGGTTCCTAATTTGTGTACCATATACGGTAATATCTTGGATTTTTTTCCCCCCATTTTCTCACATTTTTATAGTGTATGTATCATCTTGTTATTAAAGGTGTCTCATGGTTTTTATTCGTACAGAAGAGACTTTGAAATGTGAACATGTGAAATTCCAGGTCTGTTTCGATCTGAAGTTGTATTTTTCATTTTAGGGCCAATCCCCTCCCCACTGCAAAGCAAACATGTTGCTTCTTTGAATTTTGAAGAAACGTTGCAAACCATCCAGAGTCACTTCCACTTGGTGAACCGATTATTCCGGGGAGTTCTTTTTCAGAGGATATTTTTGTATTTTGCTCAAAACTTTTGTATGCACTTTGTATTTACCTCACAGTTGTACCTCCAAGCAAGTAAGAGTCTACGGATGCCATTTTTTATGCCGTTTTGTTATTATTGCCGTTATTATATGGATATTCGGCAGGAGAATGGATTATTTCGTGGATTCTTTGCCAAGCTATTGATGTTCATACTACCTCATTTTTTTGTCAGTGCCTAGTTGTGTGTACTTGTTTCGTGGATAGCATGAATATGAATGAAAAAGAAGAAACCGTGAAGAAAATGAAGAATTGAATGAGACTTTATAATTATTTCACAGATTTGTATCGATGGCATTATCATTAAATTACATACATACCCATTTATAGACTCTTGAATTAAAAGCGAAAGTTACTAATCAAGGGAAAGAAGGGCCTCCGGGAGAAAACATTTTGTAATTTAAAGAGAAGGTTGAGTTCCGGGACTCTATTGAAATTTTAAAATCCTATAAGTGACATTAGTGCCATTGTTTTATGTTATTTTTTATTTTAAGAGCAACTGAAATTTATAGACCAGGCTTTGTTTCCTCATGCTATTTTTTCCTATTTTTTTGTATTTTCTTGCTTGCATTTTCTTGTGGGAAATGACAAGAGGAAATATCCCCTGAAATACTTGAGCCATTTGTTCATGTTTCTGGCTGTAATGCTCTTCCCATATGTAGCAGCTTTTGAGAGTACGAGCTTCAATTGAATTTGCAATTGAATAAAATATCCATTACTAAGTCACTGAATCATTTACATAAATAGGATGCTGAAGAGATAAAGCTTTACAAAATGTTGTTACTCATTCTATAAAATTTCTTTAGAATTTTACTCGGTCAACCAAAACATGCTGATTTTGAAACAGTCCTGCTATGCAGTTTATCAAGTTAAGTTTTAATTGTACACATGCATTTGCATTATTATGATGAATTTAAATGCATGCATTGAAACATGATTAATTTGTGTTTGTTTTGCAAATTCACCAACAAGTTTCTTAGCTTATGTCATGGTCACAGAAAAAGTCATTTTAACTGGATTAATATTTGCAATTTTTTAAAATAATTTTCATATTTTATTCATGTTTGGTAGAATACCTTCATATTTTCAAAAAGAATTTTGTGCAAGTTTTAGACCAATTGGTAATTTTAATTGTAATGTCACACAACTCTTTTCTGTTTTTATTTTGTGAACGTCTGAGATCTATTCTTTGTCTTCATTATATAATGGTAAAAAACAAGTTTTATATGAAGCTTCTTTGCCACAAATTAAGATTGTCACGTTGTTGTTTTTTATATAAATATGCCTCCACCCTTATCTGAAATAAGCTTGAAATTGACATTGTCCAGAATGGCTGAATGTTTGTTCCTCGTGCCATTGCTTTCCAACTCAATAATTGAAATAATGTTCAAACTCATTGCCAAACTACACATACGTGTTAACTTGATAGAATATGTAGTCTGTGTATGGATATCTGGAAGTGATTTAGTGCCCCTTAGCAATTTACATGATATGTCTCAAATACCATTTTGGAAATGTGTGTAAGAATCTTCGCTCTTAAAGAGAGACAGTAAACTTGTATTTATCTTTATTTAAAAAAAATCATTTTAGAATATCATGTTTGTGAAAAACTCAATATAAAATGTTTGAGTAAAGAGGAAGAATCGTGAGCAGTAACCATCTAAAATTATTCTAATTGGAAAAAGAAGTGAGATTTTGTGAAACATTATCGAATCAAACAGCTTCATATTTCCCTGAGGGTAGAATGATACCCAGTAGTTTTTGTTTTGCAATAGTTAAAGGTTATAGCTTCATAAGCCAAATGTAGGGGCCTGAAAAGACATGTCCGAAACGCAAAAGGCACAATTGTTCCTGATTTCATTGGATTCAAGTTTTGACTTGACTGACAGTTGTGTTGTTATTAAGCCTAGTCGATGTTGTAGAGTTTTTTTTATATCTTGACCGAATGAAATGATGGTTTCTCTATGCCTTGGAATCGTGATTTTACAGGATAAAAATATTGTGTAAAATCATGATTTTCCACAATAATATATTTTGTGTTCCGGACGTATCTTTGTGTGCCCCAACATTTCATTGAGCTACCTAATTGAGTGATTTTATTTAATTTGGCCAGTAATGAAAAACCTTGTTATCCCCTCTTGAGTAATGTATGTACATCAAAGGTCAAAGGTTTAGCTCATTAAATATGCAAAAATACACCATTAATATCAAATCATGTTTGTACAATCTTACGTAAGAATTATTCTTTAATTATTTAACTTGTGTGTGAATAAGATAGTAAGAATACATATGACTGTATATTTCTTCCACTTTGTTCAAATCGGGTTATAAGGTCGTAAGTACAATTTTCTCAATTCGGGTTCTTATACAAGATTCCTCATTTTGCTTATTCAGGGTCTGTATTGTTTTCTTCCATTGAATAACAAGTTTTTTAGAAATAAATATTCTCTGTATATAGTCTGTTGTTTCACATATAAGGGAAAGCCAGTTCACACTGAAAATTGATGTTGTTTACATTTCCCAAAATTATCATGTTGCAAATGCACTATGATTTGATAATAAATTTACAAATTGATCCTTAGTGCATTTGTTTTCAAACATTGTCATAGTCAGGTCGTAAGATGCGTCGGCCTTAAAAGGATTAGTTATCTTTGCCTCAGATTCTAAACAAAATCCTGGATTTAGCTCATGCTGCAATCATAATTATAAACCTTTAGGTCAGTCAGGATATATGCCATGACTTTTACAAGCCGATCGCCTGTCTGATTGTCAAGATATTTATGATTAGAAATCAAAATTTCAAAAACCGTTTTCCTAATGTTTTTTATAACACTACAGTCTATTGGGAAGAACGAGTATGATCATTTCAAAGCGCAATTCTTTTAGGGCTTCAATATTACACCATATCACAGACACTGATAACACGTAGGGCCATGGATTTCCGATTTAACATTGTTAAATGATGCCTTTAATGCATTTCAGAATAGTAACTCTACATTTCTACCTCGTTATGATGCAAAAGTATATACTAAGAAAAGAATCCTCTGTTACAAATTCTGTTGAAACCTGCAGTACTCTTGAATAAAAATTATAAGACATGTAAACTTGTTTAAATGCACATATCTCTGTTGGGTTTTAGTGCTGTATATACAACACAATCTAGATGCCTACGTTTTACACATTTGACTTCGATCTCTTTTCTGGTCATACGTCATTTGAAAATGCTTCATCTTTATTTCTTAACTTTTTGTTTTTCCGTTGGTCGCATCTGGGAGCTAACCTTGGACTTTGAGGGCCTCTAGGATTGGTTATAATAACTTTATATACCTAAGAATACAACTCAAAGGGGACAAAAAATATCAGTTTATTTCAAAATCATTATATAAATTTTTCATTTCAGAAAGCACATTCTTTTTTTCCTCCACTATGTTAATTCATGTCCTAAGTAAATTGGATGTTTTTCTACTGAGCCTATGGGAAGGAGAGAATTCTTCACTGTAATTCTTAAAGATCGTGATTCTTCGGAACTTTATTCTTTTTGTTGATTTCTCCTCAAGTCCCTTTTTTTACACTTATCAATGACCTAATCGGTGCTATTTGCATGACGTAGGTTTAATTGCTTCTAGGTAGATGGAGAAAATAAATAATCTTGAGAAATTATCGCCAGAAAGTTGCTATTTTTCTGTTAGTGCCCTTTCAACCCTCAGGACCCAATTCAAGATCAGTCTCGTCAAACCTTGTGTTGTGGGCGTCGATCCAAGATTTTGATGCGGAAAACTAATCGTGAAACACCTTGTTTGAGAGTTCATTTGTATATATATCACTTGATCATCGGACATACTATATAATAATGATGTCGAATTATGTATGATATATATATGTTATATATACCGCTATTGGCTTTAATAGGTAAACTATCATGATGGCATTTAATTCTTTGTTTTTTAGTTATCATCTTATCCTTGCTTTCTTTTTGTTGTTATTTTGGAGGTACGAATTGTTGTTAAAAAACTTGCTAAAGATCATTGATTATGTTAGGGTCATACAATGCAATATGACTTTCTTTCTTTCTTTCTTTTTCTTTTCAAAAGCTCAGACACAGGGGTGTAGCCCATGTGGCTCTGAGCAGATATTTTGTTTTTTGATGGAGGGACAACTCACCCCTTTTGTCAAGTGGTAGATTCCTGATGAATATGCAATGAGTATGTGTGTTATTTTGGGGCTTCATGAATATTCATGAGCCACATGATTTGGGCAGGGTTGTGGCATTGATTATTGAATTAAACCTAAGATGTCCTGTGCACCACGAATAGGTGTAATTATTATGTTGTGTATAAATCTACGGACTATACGAAAATGGCATTAAAAATGTCCTATCATTTTATGGAATGTATATGATTATTTGTAAACTTTTTGTTTTCTTTGTACAGTTGATGTAGCTTGTAGCATACAAGATTAGATTATTTTCTAAGTTGATTTTTTTTTTAGAGTTTAGAATTTTTGTTCTGTTGAGCCAAAGTGGAAATTTAAATCTGGTATGTAGAATTGTATCCAGCTTACGTTATTTCTTTATCAGACATATATATTTCAAATCACGGATGAGAATTAAAAAAGACAGCGTTTAAGAATTATTTGCTTCTCATGCTCTTTGAGTAATGAAAGAATATGATTATAAGGATGTTATGAGAAAAGAAAATATGAAGATAATTATGATGTGATTCTTTTCAAGGCGATGTAAAAATATTGTGTGATTGTACAAGATGTACCCGAGTGTTCTCGATGTTTAATGTTATGGATGTCGTAAAAGTGTACATTTGACGTGGATATAACGGCGTTTAAAAAACGCCTGGTGGATTTTATCTTTTTTAAAACAGACTTCAAATAAGCAATTTTATGGATCTTTTTATTCTGTTTGTCTTTTGCAAAATGTTTTGTGTGGATCTATAAGTATGTTGTCATAGCAACAGATGGTTATGCATATGTGGAAAAAATATCTGATGCAGAAAGAAAAAAAAAAGATTTAAACAAAATGGAAGGAGTTATGTTTGAAGAGATGCCTGTTGTAATAGAAAGCATTCAGTTGTTAAAATTTAGACTGGGAGGGGAAAATATACTGATATGTCTTTTCTGGACACTGCAGCTTGAATAATTAAAGATCATAAGTTTTTATCTGTAATCCTATTTTTTTTTTTGTCTTGCAACCTCAGGATTTGTTTTATCTGTTAGTTGCATAATAGAAACAAAAACAAGAAGAGGTGCAGAGCGCCGTTACTTGTAGGAGTTTAGGAGCTTTACTGCGATGATAATCCCTTTAAGGGTATGTCAAACAAAACAAAAATGCTAAAGTCTTAGTATACATTATTCTTAGGGTTACATACTTTTCAGGCTTTTCTAGTTAAATGTAACTGGTTTTGTTTCATTTCCGTTATTCTTTCCAGAAGATGGAAAAGACTTTTGCTTGGAATATTTTCTCTTCCCATTTCTTTATCACTCAGGGGATCTGGATATTTTATTTCTTTACTCAGGCATCTATTTCAAATCAACTCGTCTTTTTTTGTGTATGATATGAAATCAAGTTATTGTTCTCTCTCTCTCTTAATGTAGATATTGTTGATTAAAGAATAACGATAATGCAATGCTTCACTTTCAGTCAGCAAGCCATGTTATTGTGTGTTATGTCTCCCGTTTATGAAATGCTTTGATCCTGCTTCATATAATTATTGGGGGATTTGTCATCACTCATATTATTGGCCCCTCAGTTTAATATTATTGGTTATGAACATGATAACGAGATATTATGAAAATACCATATAATAAAATTAAATCACTCAGTGCTAAACAAAGGTATTTTATTTGTGTTAATGCTCTTTAATTTACCCACACACTTTCTCACGATATTTCAAGAGTCGAACTTCCCTAAATGGAAATGAGACATTCCACAAAGTATTCTGTAACATGCATATAAGCATGGTGGACTATTCCAAAATTCATAACCAGAGGGGGAGAAAAATTCAGAGGGACGTGGAAGATGTTCAAAAGAAAATCATTGTTTTTTATGTGTTATTTTAATGCAGTCTAGCAGTTTGCAGTATGAATATTTCATCCCATTTAAATATCTTGATTTTCATATAAGTAGTAGTGATGAAAACAAGAAAACTATAATTTAACGTAATAGATAACCTTACCACCTGTCAAAGAGTGCAAATTACATTGATTTTTTGTAAATGTTTTGATCTGTATGAAGGAAGAATGTATTGAAGAATGCTAGATTTAGTTGGTTAACTTTTTTTAACTTGTATATTGTAAATTCTCAGGGAAATAAAATAATGTGAACTATGAATGCACAGGGCATGGAATTAGTTTATTTCCATGGCAAGAATATAGACTAGTATACCAAGTGTAGTTATGTTTCTTCATTTTGTGCACCATCCCCCTCCCCTTGTACCCCTCCAAGCTATGGCAATTCATTGAACTATTTTGTTCAGATGAAAAACATATTTTGTCAAAGACACAATGGACTTTTTATTTGTGTGGGCATTTTCTCGTGATGTGTTAAGTTCTTGCTATTTTCTTTGATATCGCTTGCCAAAATCTTTTTTTGTCCTCCGTTATTCTTGGTTCTCATGACTTTCTGTTCAATTTTTCCTTCCTGTTTTGGCGTATGTCATTGAGAGAAGTAAACAATAAAATGTCACTCATTCAGATGGTCATTTGTCCATTTTTGTGTAATTCTTTAAGTTGTGTATCTAACATGGCATTTTGAAAAATGATGCATACAAATTGTATTTGTGCATATGAGTGAGTGAATGAATGAATGACAAAGACGATGGTGAGGATGATGATGGTGATAATGATGGTGATGATGATGATGATGATGGTGCTGCTGATGATGGTGCTGGTGATGATGGTGGTGATGGGGTAGATGATGATGATTATGATGGTGATTTTGATAGTGCTGGTGAGTGTAATGATGGATGTGGTGATGATGAATCGATGACGGTGATGGTGTGGATGATGACGATGACGGTGGTGATGATGATGAATAATGACGATGATCACCATCGTGATAATGCTGATGGTGATGATGATGATAATTCTGTTTATGATAAGTATGTTTGTGACTGTTTATCATGTATTTTCCCCCTAAAATATTGTTCATAATCCGATGTTATATATAATATAATGTAAAATGTCTTTGTAAATATATAATTACCTTCTACATTGACTGTCTCAGCCTGGGCTGCTGGTCACTCTTAGTGCAATAAATAAATAAATAAATATAACAAATAAATAAAATGAAAATAATGGTACCCATGATGATGATCATGATGGGTTATAATACTGTGAAGGAGTTGTGATGAGGAATATCCTTTATATTTTTACAGGTACAAGGTCGACCATCCCCCAAATAGAGAGAGGGGGGGGGGGGGGCGGACATTTCTCAACTCGCATCGTACACCATAATGTGGCCGATTCCCTATATTTCTAACACTTGATTCAACGAACTCATAATTATGCTCACCAGCCCCGACTGCGTCTTATTTTTTTCGGGCGTCCTAATCAAGGGACACTAGTCCTAATGATATCAGTGCCGTATTCTATATTCAATTCAATTCATTTTATTCCATTCGTCATATACAAACTTACATAATTATGACATTGATATTTACAGATAAGTAAAGAACATACAAATAACATAACGAAAGATAAACATAAAATACAAATATATATACGAATGGGGAAACGGACAAGAAAAAACAATGAAGTATTATGTGGTGCTGGTGCCATGCGACATAATCAAGAATTTTAACCTATAAGACTTAACACCTTACACCTAACACCAAACAACTAACACCTAACATCGACACTAATAACATGCTATACGGCACTGGTCCTAAGCAGAGCCATCTATACACAGAGTTTGACCAATATGGCGACTACTGCTTTGTTGGGCAAGCACAAAACAAAAGAATATACGCAATGTTTTGACCCAGTGAAACCAAGTTGGCCAAACTCTGTGGATAGATGGCACTGTTCATAATGGAATGATCACGCTGTCTCCGGCTGGCAGCAAATAAGAAGGGGGAGGTCGCATATTGCGTTGGTAGGGCTGTCAACTTTGGGAAACTGCTTGGAGGGATTTTTTTTTTTTGAGAATTTGTTTTCTTCCCCAATTCGTGAGTAAATATTTAGTTAAGATTTTTTTTTTAATGAACATGAAAAACTTAGATCTAGATCTACTGCTAAAATGATTTTTTTTTTTTTTTTTTAAACTAAAAAAAAAGGTGGAGGCCATCTTCAAAAATAGCCCGACTGGCTGGACGTCAGGGAAAATGTGGACCGAGCGGCCATTTTGAAGAAGAAGAAAAAAGGCCTCCTCCTTCCTATTTTTCAAAAAGGCAGGATGCTAAACTAAAACAAAACTAAAACTATTTTGTTTTGTTTTGTTTATGGCTTAAAGGGTTTTTGAAAAACTTAAACCCAGCGGCCCTCCGCCGTTCGCGGTTCGGGCAGTGCTGGTGCAGTAAAAACTTAAAAGTCTTTTGGAGTCGTCGCACTGTGACACTCAGTGACGCACACAAAAGCATGACAAGTGAGCTTTCCTTTTAAATAATAATTATTGACCAAGCTTGCCACCCAAAGACTTGACACACACCCCAAAATATAACTCAACAAATAATATTTGAAATATAAATATTTAGGTTTACCAACATTGATTGTGAAAGTGCTCAATTTAAGAATTTAAGAAATTATTTTGACTTACCGTTACGTGTTTTGTGTCGAGTCATCTTGATCAATGTAAATCCGCGATTAGAATACGCGCGCACGACATACATGTGCGCGATAGCTGATGCAACTAGCTATACAGGTGCTGGCCCTATAACCAGAATAACGTTGCAGGTTCATCTAGAATAACCTGGCAGATTCGGAAAATCTGCAACGTTATCCTGGTTATAGGGCCAGCGCCTGTTGTATACAGTTTAGCTGCATCAGCAGCTAGCGCAAGTACTTCCGACCAATCAAAGACGTTCTACGTTATCGCTAGGCCTCGGATACGAAACTTTCCGATGCGATCGCCAATCACAGGCAGGCTAGCTAGGACTGTCCGTTCATTCATACAAATAAATGTTAATTGTTCGCTTCGCAGGGTACGCATGTCTTTGCCTAACTGTCATGTGGCATACTATTTTTGCATACGAGAATATGCGGTAAGGTTTGGCGGGAGGTTTTTTCATCCCTGTAAGGTAGCCATATACTGTCGCTGCATTTGATTCGCTCAATATGACCTATATGAGCTTTTGGGGGTGGCGGGAGGCGTCATTTTTTTTCTGCGGCACAGATTGGGACTTTTTTTAAAAAGAGGTCTTGATTTAACCCTAACCCTAACCCTAACCCTAAACTTTCCTATAGGTTCAACACGCACCTAACCCCAATCTGTGCCGCAAAAAAAAATAACACCGGCGGGAGAATGAGCGTGGTGGCGTGAGAATCCCTCAAAATGCGGGAGGGTTGACAACCTCTAAATAGCTCCCTCTTTCGTTAATTGACAATACCAGTGCTATGTGTACATATTGGACTCTAAAAAACATGTCAAACTATTAATGCAAATATTATTTCAAGAATAATTTATAATTTGGTTGAATAAAACAATTCTATGGTGAAGTCTAATGTACTGATAGAATATTATTTAACAAGAGTAAACATTCAGTAAAAGAAAAAAGGAAAAAATACTTTCTACTGATGACACAAAAGGACGGAGGCATTATTTGATTTATTTTTTTTTAATTCATGGTTTATTACAATTTGTGAATGGCAGTCGATGTTTGAAATACTCACATTTTACAAAAAAAAAAATGTTTTTAAAGATATAATGAGGATGCTTTCAGTACAATATACCTCCATTACTGCTTGCTTTGTACACATCAATTTTGTATACAAGGGTCAAGCCGAAAAAAGATTAAAAAATTACGAATTTATCTGAGGGATATGTATGGCGTAATGATCGGACAGGACGGATTAAGAATTTTTAAATCAGGGGAACAGGATTATTTACAAGCAAATGAAGAGGGGAAGGGGGAGGGGGCAATATTTGGAGTTGCCTTTCTAGAAAAATAAAGGAAAAAGAATAAACAGACAATTCCCTGACAGGCAAAATATAAGGGTATTTTCAAAAGGGGAACACATATCAAACGATTAATGATTATATTTCACCAGTGAGTTAAAAAAAACAGTTCCCGTGTATACATGCGATACGCTGTAACGAATATGCAACAAGATTTTGTTGTAAATGTCCACCTTTTTTTTTCTTCCATATTTTTCCCTCCACAGGGATTTTATTGATTTTCATTTGAAACAAATTAACAAATATATATTTAAGTAACTTTACATTTATAACATAAATAAAATTGGCTTTTCAAGATACAAGTATTGTTGAACTGTTGAGTTTACAGGAAACTAACAAATCAATAATTCATTTCTGACACTCATGGAAAGAAAGACAAATACAGACAAAATATAATTTTAAGTAAACAAATTCTTGAATTGAAACCATTTTCTTGTGAATTTATTATTTCTACAATTCGAATTTGCAATATACTTTTCGTTTTTGAAGTAATTTAAAATCGAAACTCTAATATGATCAAAGTTGGGCAATTGTTTCTTTATTTTGCAAGTATACACCATCTGTCGCACCACAATCAGTATAAAATTCAATGCATAATTATTTGAACCTCTCAAACCAAATAATTTATCTTGTAATGAAAATGTTAATTTATTTCCGGTTCCAGTATTAATCCAGTGCTCTAATCTACCCCAAATATGTTTAACATGCGTACAATCACATAGCTGATATATAACTGTTTAAATCTGTTCATTACAAAATGTACATTCTTTTCTTGGGACTAAAATTCATTTAAAACAGTATAGATCGTTCGTATATAATATGCGTTGCAACACTTTAAACAGAAACCATCGAAAGCCCAAGTGCACATCAATGGTACAATTAAATCCAATAGAACAATTAGTTGTTCCCCAACTCTTATCATTCAGGTCGAAAATGCATTTCCATTTAAGAAAACTTTTACATAGTCCTTTTCTTCTCTTTTCCACTATTATTACCAGGATACAACAGAATGTATATGCATGTATATATTTATTTCTGTATTTTGTTCTGTTACTGTTATGAGTTTATTTTCATGATTGTTATTGCATTTTGTTGTTTTACCTAACAGGGCCTCATGGAAGAGAAGGGTCAAGCTCGCTATCCATAAGGACCACTATCCATAACGCGTGACAAAATGAATTGCGGTCCTTTATGAATAGCGGCCCTTATAAATAGCGAGCAAACCATAGACAATTTACCTCGCTATTCATAAGGACTGCCATTCATAAGGACCATTATATCCTGCATCAAACATTTATTGGCTTTTGATTGGTTGAGAGCTTGTCACATGACCAGAAATATTTCAACTATTTTAAGGTTGCTCTGAAAAAGTACTATTTGGGAGTACTAGTTGACTTTTTTTTTTTATATAATCTTTTAATATGATTTTTTTTTTCTCCAATCTAAAATTTAATAACTTGTTATTATTAAACTGTAATTTTTAAAATTTTCTAAATTCATTTTTTTTAATCATTTTTTTAAAATAAATTTTTGATGCAGGATATAAAACAAACAAACCATGCCTTCTGTTCGATGTACTAGCTAAAACTATGGGCCTCGGTGACTCCAATATTACCATTTGCTTCTAATTTGACACACTTCCTACAACCTTGAGGCGAGACGAGACGAGTCAGTCCCTGGCTCAGTGGAGCTGCTATGGTAGGCCTACAGAGCGTTATTGTTTATACTGGATACATAAGACCAATATTGTGCACCACTTTTCAATGTTATTTAAAATGGGATACTCAAGTAAAGGAAACGTTAAAGAAGTGCAATAGAAAGTTATATATGTTACGTACCTTGAAACGTTATAATTTACCTATTAGTGATCTCGTTATTGTTTATACTGGATACGTAAGACCAATTTTAGAGTATTGTAAATTCCAACCCAACGCGTAAACAAACAGATACTATTGAACGAATACAAAAAAGAGCATGTAGAATTATTTTGGGACCTAATTATGAAACATATACTCATGCTCTAGAATTGTGTAGTTTGTAAATGTTGGAAGAACGCAGAAATAAGATTTGTTTTGATTTCGCAATTAACATTAAGCATGAATTTTGTTTCTTTATGGCTACTAAGTCAAAGAATTGTTAATTTTAATTTACAAAATGTACAGAAATGTTCTCAATTTATTTGTAAAACCAATCGTATTCTCAATTTACCTGTAAAACCAATCGATTTATGAATAGTTCTATTCCCTATTTTGTTCGCATCTTAAATGATTAGTATTAAAAGGTGAGCTTCATGCATTTTGTACATTTTTATGTTTAATGATGCTGCATATTATGCGTATAAATGCATCTAGTTTACTCATCCTTTTATATGTCATTCATGTTATTTGATGTTTACATGTATAATGCTGCATTTTAAACCATTATGATGTATTTTACCTTGTAAATGACCATGCAATTCAGCTTCGGCTGCAAGAACGTCATTTTGAATAAATTGAACAATAGTCTCATAGTACAGACACTGTTACGCACAACGACTGACAAGGTTTTATGCCTGCAAATTATCTCCATTGTTGCTGCGCTGTACATTTACTTTCCACTGCCGAGACTAAGAATGTGTCCCTCACAATAGTTAATATGGTTGACCACCCCCTTTCTATGATGATAGACGCGCCCGCTCTGTTACCAAGTGCATCCAAGTACATCGGACCAATCAGCGTCGAGATACGGTTAAAATGGCGCGCGAGTCGACCGTGAATTCAACACAATCGCTCCGCCTCCGGGTAGGTACATGACCATTCTATGTTAATACATTGGCTCACGATCAGCTGGTGAAAGCATGCTTTGATGGCCTTCCACAAGGCCTGGGAAAAGCGATTGCCAAGTGGCCAATTTGCAGTAGGTATGATAAAAAATGATTATAAAAGTGAATATGTTTAGAATGTTTTTTTGGTGACAATCTTTGTAAATAAAAAATAATATCAGGAACAATCTTGCGTTGTGTCTTCTGGAAGAGGGAAACGAAAATCAAAAAAAGTGATAAATGATCATACTTTATTCTTTGTGTGTTTGATCCTCCATTAAAAAGAAATAAAACCTGGATAAAAGGGCTAAACAAATTAAGAAACAGATAGAGGGGAACACAGACAGACAGAGCCAGAGAGAAAGAGAGAGAGAGGGAGAGAGAGAGAAAGTTAGAGTAAAATTGTGGAGGAAAGATAATGTAAGGATTCCTTCCTTATCTCCCCTTTCTTTCTGGGGTTGGGGGGGGGGGGGGGGGGGTGGGGGTTGGAGGGGAGGGGTGCGTGCCAGAGCATCTTAATATCATTTATATTATTTTTCGCATTTTGTCCATGTGAAAACAAAAGATAATTATCTCATTTATTATTAATATTTCACACACGATCAAAGTTGCATTAATGCAGCAATATATGATATTACACATGATAAACGAATTCATTGGAATTGTGCAAAATTCAAAACATAATAAATTATCAATAATTGAAGCCGGAAATGATGAGCAAGAAAAAATATATATGGCCCTCCCCCCCCCCCTTCTCTCTGTCTCTCTCTCTCTCTCTGTATCTCTGTCTCTGTCTCTATCTCTCTGTCTCACTGTCTCTTTCTTTCTCTCTCTCTCTCTCTCTCTCTCTCTCTATCTCTCACTGCCTCCCACTCCATCCTTTTGCCTAGTACTCCTATTTTTATATATTTTTTTTACTCCACTTGGCCTATCTTTCCGGCCACCACTATGCTTGTTTGTTTAGCCCTATATGACTTGAACTTTCATTTCCCCGTGAACTTCCTGTAGAATGTAAAAAGCGTCAAGTTCGGCACTTGGCGAACTTCCTTTTGTTATTTTTTAAAAATCAACACTCAACCATTCCTACATTGCAGTTTATAATTTAACAGTGACACTGAAGCCTTCACAAAGTTATTAAGGCGTACACTTTTTCGATGGCAGGCCAATGACAGTCAAAGGCGAAATACCTTGGGCACATAAAAAGACATCCGAATCTCCTGAAATAATTGGTAGAATCTAGAAAGAATACATGTGACTGGTGTGTAAGAATCGTATTTACAGCAAAAATTATAGTTGAACTTAGAATGGGATATATTAATTGCCACTTTATTTTCATATCATAATCATATCATATTGGTCTGTTATATTGTATGGAGCAGAACCCTTGACATTAACAAATAATATGGAAAAGAAATCACATCGTTTGAAAACTGTGGTACAGGAGAATGATGAGAATATCATGGAAAGATTCAATAGTCAGAATGGAAATTGCATACTGCATTACGTGTTGTTTGGTACGACAAACCATGGTGTTTGTCCTACCTACCTAGCAACAATTAATGTATGTAAGTCGCATTCTAACTATTGAAATACAATTATTCATCAAAGATGGATGAACAAGCACTTTTTTTAGGGGGGGGGGGGAGCTCAACTCTTTTTTTTAACACCCCCCCCCCGTTGAACAAAAAACAAACCCATTCTTTACCCTTTTTTTTTGTTGCTATAGGGGATGTCGCCCACGTTCCTCTTTAAAAAAAAAGATTAAATTAACGTTACTATCTTTGTTTAACCTGTTTTGGGGGCCAGAGGGGGGAGGGGGGGGGGCGGCCCCACGCCCCGTGAATACGCCCCTGCAATATGCTTCCGCCTGCATTCTGTTATTGAGTACATGCGTCTTTAAAAAATAGGCTACACTTTCTCATCAAATTGCAGTGATGCACTTTTAAATATCCTGAAAAACAATTAATAAACTTAGCACTTTCTATGGCATTCCATTATGTCTGCCCAAAGAATTGTGCAGGCGAGTGTACTTTATAACCGGGTCAATGGTTGACCCAACCTAAAGTAATCGAAGAACAAGACCATTTTTAATGACTCACGAAATCCATTAGGCCAAAAAAAAAAAAATTGTTTGGTTGTCCTCGATTGCTCTTCTGGAGTAGGGGCGGGCGGGCGGATTTTTTTTTTTTTTTTTTTTTTTTTTTTTTTTTTAAACTTCATTTTTGTGTGTCTTTTTTTTGTTTTTTTTTGTTTCCCCATTTTTAAAAAATTTATTGGGATTGTCAAGCATTTAAACAAACAAAGTATATAAAACACTTTAAAATGGTAAAAGACTAGTTTAATGTAAAATGAATATCAAGACCAACACAGAAAGTATTTTGGGCTTTGAAATACAGCACCTTTTAAATCTCCATTGTACTACTTATAGCTACTTGCGCCCTCTATGTAGCAAACAATGCCTAATCGGTGACCATTGGTCCCCCATGATCCTCTTTATCTTATATTAACTGAGAGCTGATTTGATGAGATACCCACCTGTCCAGTGACCTTGTAGGGTGGTCTAATCCCTCCTGTAAACTAGTACAGATGGGCTTTAAAATGAGTTTAAGAATGCTCAGAACCTGATTTGAATGAACGGCATTTTGACATAGAAAAATAAAAATGGCAAGTTTAATTAATACCTTATTGCGTACTGAAAAGACAAAACTGGCAACGGGACGCATTTTGATCCTTGCAAATGCATAAAATGGTATGTTTGGCACTTAAGATTGCTCCCCAAGAAAAATTAAATTTAAAAAAAAAAAAAAAAAAACGAATACAAATATATAAAAAAAATTGAATTAAAAAAAAAAAAAATATTAAAAAAAAAAAAAAACATACGAGCGGCCCGAAAATGATGAGCGGGCGGTCGAGGACAACCAAATGATTTTTTTTTTTGGCCTTATTGTTTCACCATTATAAATGGGTTGATATATAATGCGCGAATCTCTACAGTGCTCTCAGTACGAGCAAATTGGCAACGTTTGAACTTGCCTTCATCAGCTGCTAGCAATAACAAATCAACGTGTATTGAGCCAATGTCTCGAACACTGTGTGCAGGAATGGGCGTTGTACATTCATACACACATCTCAATTCCGCAGCGCAGACAGCAGTGAAATTCCAGCATCAAAACAAAGCATGTTTTGCTGATGTACGGCTCTTCAGGCCCATTTTATCTAATAATTCCAACACATTCTGAATAATTGGACAGTTAGCTGTCTAATTTCCGTAAGGTTGACATTTCTGACTGTTTCTGAGAGCTGGAAAGTGACATTTTATCCCAGCATCATGTTCGACTCAGCGGGTGATGTCTTTCTTCCTTTCTTCGAGTGGAATACGTACACGGTTGTTACTGCAGCTGTACTTGGACTGATTTTGTACGATTTGTACTGCAAGGGAACTGCAACGCTGTATGGACATACAGTGAGTATTACCTTGGCTTGTTCTTCATCTGTTTTCGTTATTAAATAATGACATAATTGGAACAGAAGGAGTGATGAAGAAACAAAATTGAGAGTGAGAATGAGAGTGTGTATGTGTGTGTGTGTGTGAGAGAGAGAGAGAGAGGGAGAGAGGGGGGGGGGGGGGAGGGAGAGAAAGAAAGAAAATATATCATAAAACGAGATTGTGCCTCGACTTTTCCCCGTCATGATATTTTAACCCATAATATCAACAAGCTTATTGTAATTTAGGTCTTTCAAACTTGCACGCTCGAAATAAATAAAAATAGATTTATGTAAGAATACTTCTTTGGATTGATTTGATTTGATTTTAATAGAAATCTTTTTTTTTTTAAATTCGTCTCATAATATCTGAACTTTAAAATATGTTCAACGATGTGTATAACAACAATGCTTCGACCGTCAGAAGAAAAAGAACCAACAAACTAAAAAAAATTCTAGTTACATAGCCTGACAAGCACATGTATTAGATTTGCTATTGTTTACATCGTTGTATGGCCATTCCATTATGGTTATTGCTGCATCAATTTTTAGTGCGATTGCGATCTGATATACTTCCAGCTGTGGATGAGGTCGTGACCCCGTTATACTTAAAGCAGCTGTTTGTAAAGGCCCGGTCCCACAGCCCTCCAAGGGCGTATCGCGGCCGAATCACGGCCAAAAATTTCTGCCCGTGAAGCAGACGCTGTTGGACGCTTTGAGGTCGCGATAAAGACGCGATACAGCCGTACTTTACCCGTCGTTACACGCGGTAAGAAATTCACAAGCGGTTGGCCGCGCGAAAAAGTTTTGGGCTGCCCAAAAATTTAGACCGCGGGTAATCGCGGGCGGTACACGTGGTACACGTGGTACACACGCGGTAAAGACGCGGTACAGACGCGGAACGAACGTGCTAGGACGTGCTACGGCCGCGGTTAAGACGTGGTTACACGCGGTAGGACGCGAAATTTTAGCGGGTAATCGCGGGTGGAGCACGGTCATAGCACGTTTGTTCCGCGTCTGTACATAACACGTGCATTAGCGTGTGTACCGCGTGTAAGCACGGAGCGGTTATGATTTCTACAGCCCGGTTCGGCTGCTTTATTATACCCGTGGTAGGCCGCGGTACCGCCGCGCTTCACCCGCGATAAGGACGCGGAACAGTCGCCGGCGTCTGTTCCACGGGCATACCACGGGTAAACCGCGGGTAAGCCAATTTTGCACATTTTCCACCACGGGCAAAAAAAAATCGCGAAATTTTACCCGCGATACAGACGCGAAAGGTTGTGTGACCGGGCCGGTCACACAGCCTTTCGCGTCTGTATCGCGGGTAGAATTTCGCGATTTTTTTTTGCCCGCGGTTGCCCGTGGTGGAAAATGTGCAAAATTGGCTTACCCGCGGTTTACCCGTGGTATGCCCGCGGAACAGACGCCGGCGACTGTTCCGCGTCCTTATCGCGGTTGAAGCGCGGCGGTACCGCAGCCTACCACGGGTATAATAAAGCAGCCGAACCGGGCTGTAGAAATCATAACCGCTCCGTGCTTACACGCGGTACACACGCTAATGCACGTGTTATGTACAGACGCGGAACAAACGTGCTATGACCGTGCTCCACCCGCGATTACCCGCTAAAATTTCGCGTCCTACCGCGTGTAACCACGTCTTAACCGCGGCCGTAGCACGTCCTAGCACGTTCGTTCCGCGTCTGTACCGCGTCTTTACCGCGTGTGTACCACGTGTACCGCCCGCGATTACCCGCGGTCTAAATTTTTGGGCAGCCCAAAACTTTTTCGCGCGGCCAACCGCGTGTGAATTTCTTACCGCGTGTAACGACGGGTAAAGTACGGCTGTATCGCGTCTTTATCGCGACCTCAAAGCGTCCAACAGCGTCTGCTTCACGGGCAGAAATTTTTGGCCGTGATTCGGCCGCGATACGCCCGTGAAAGGGCTGTGTGACCGGGCCTTAAGAAGCCTGGTAGGGTGCCCACGGGTGCCCACGGGTGCCCATGTCTATTGAGCTTGGCCTTTGAAGTATGAACTGAAACTACTAGTATTCCCTGCTGAAACAATAGCAATACTATCGGCCGTTGGTCTCGTCGGTTTATTGGCTTGTCGATCTGGTTGTGCGACACTCGCATGTGAATTAAAATTTAAGAGGAATTGTCTGGCGGCCGCCACTTAGTTATCGGAAATCCCCCGCCCCCCCCCCCAAAAAAAAAGGACAACCACCCCCGAGGACAATAACCCCCGGAAAATTACCCCCTAAGACAATCACCCCCACCCCTGAAACTTGCCCCCTAGGTCAATCACCCCCGTGGACAATACTCCCCCCCCCCACCCAACCCCTGAAATTTACCCCCTGTTCATTAAAGGGAAGTCCACCCTGAAAATGAGGTGGTTTTAATACATTTCGGGCGGTAAACTCATGAAACCCATGATTTGAAGTACCAATGCCCGTATTTGTTCCTTATTTCTCAATATTTATAAACGTGATGTATTTCTTGTAATTATGTATTTTCTTGAATATTAGTGTAACGCTAGTGGAAACCAAATGTCTATGTAACTTGTTTGCAAAGACCAAATAAAATATATTGTATCTTGTAAATGTCCTCGTGAGGGGGGGGGGGGGGAATAATTGTCCTCGAGGGATGTTTTTTCTCGGGGGGGGGGGAGGGGGGGGGGGGGTTATTTCCGGGGGATAATTGGCCAGGGGGTTATGTACCGCTCCTGTAATTAAGTTGCGGCCGCCAGATAATTCACCTTAAATTCTAATTCACATGGTGGCACTAATGGGCTTCCGTACTTGTACAAAATAATGACCACATATATCCGCTGCTCTTTTAAACACGGAGAAGTCCCAATAAACCATTTTCGCAATGTAGTTAATGTAATGCACAAATATTTGTTAAGTGCTTCGTTATACAAAATTATTTCATCCACCTGTTTCGAATAATTATTGTTGCATACATTAATTGTTGCTAGGTAGGACAAACTAGCTAACAATATATGCAATTCGCGTTCTGACTATTGAAATTCAATTATTCGTAACACTAACAGGTGAATAAAGTAATTTGTCACAAAGTTTGTTCTTGACAATCTGAAAGCTTGCCCGATGCTTGACCGACATAGCAACTGGTAACGTACGCAGACTGGATTCCAAGTACTGTAGTTTATTCATGAATAACAGGTTATTGAATAATTCGTCGGAAAGAAATTTCACCGCCCAGCTAATAATTGTTTTTCAACCTTGCAATAAATTACATTTACTGAATTAATGCGTGTCATAATCAACCGAATGCGTGTACTGTAGGCTTTGCTTGTATTCACGTTGTTTTGCATTTCCCAAGCCAAATTTTGTTGCACAATTTTTGTTTATAAAACCAGTGTGATTTAAAGTGATTACTGTCAAGTATCATGGAACCATATATCATCGTGGCTTTTATATTGTGTACGCGATCAAAGAACGGTAGGCTTATATTCTTGTTTGTAGATGGACATTCTTTGATTAGTTAAATGCACACACACAAAAAAAATGACAGTTGAGTTCTGTTTTCAGACCGCAATTGCCTTCCAAGTGCATGGCTGTTGCTCTTATTCTTATCTATGACATTACAGTGCCCTTTGAGGACCTGAACTTGCTATGAAGGTAATTTTAGACGACAAAATGTGTGAAATTTAGCCAATACGATTCAATTCAATTCAATTCAATTGAAGTTTATTTTTCATTTCCACAGAAATCAGAACAATATTTCATTAAAACAAAACAAAAAATTGAACAAGATAACATGTGAATAATATCATTTACAAACTTAAACTGCATATAAACAAAATTTGAATAACATAATACAAAAAAAAAAGATATTTTCTATGGAAATGGAGGGACCCATTAAAAAGTGGATACTTGTAGATTATGGGTCCCTCAAAATAACAAAGTAGCATTACACAAATTAGCTTATACAGAACAAAAAACACAAATATATTAATATAAAAGTCTGCTCTTTGTTTTTAAAATAAAAAAATAAAAAATAAAGTAAAGACAATGACAAGCCCGCGAAGACAGAACAGTAACAAGTAGAGACAATGTAAGACAGAGAAAGACATACAATAACAAACAAAAACGAAAATACAGCACAGACGTGGACGTAACATTTCCAAAACAACAAATCAGTTATTCTACATTCCGTATACTATTGTCAATACAAATCAGATTATCAGTAAAAAGTAAGACCGTATAAATCGATAACTGCGCATATAATTATTAAAGAGAAAATAAGGGGAAAGTATGCGCGTATTCTCCTCAAAATGACCAAGACAATGATGCATCGTGTATAATGTGTAAGTATAGTGTGTGTGTGTGGGTGTCAGGGGGGGGGGGGGGGGTAAATCAAACTAATTTACTTTATACTTTAAGAACAAAAATATTTTTAATCTTTTCTTAAATGTATATAATGAAGGGGCATTTTTCAAGGAATCAGTAAAGGAATTCCACAATTTTGGGCCATCATAGATAAAAGTGTTTTTAGCGAAGGAAGTTCGAAGTAATGGCAAATGGTACTCTTCCGATTGTCTAGTTGAATGTTGATGAAAAGAGCGATTTTTTAAAAACATAGTCTTAAAAATGTTTGGCAGCAAATCATTAGTATTTTTATACATAAATTGACCTAATTGAAGCAAATACAAATCTTTTACTTTCAGAATATTATTATCATAAAACAACGGATTAGTGTGTGCACGAAAATCTGCCTGGGAAATAATTCTAACTGCTCTCTTCTGTAACAATAAAAGTTTGTCTAAAATGTTCTGATGAGCGTTACCCCATGCGAGTAAGCCATAATTCAGATAAGGTAATGTTAAGGATGAATATAATGTTAATAATGCTGAAGATGGGAGTTGTGTTTTAAGTCTATTTAATATACCAATATTTCTCGAAATTTTTTTAGAAATGTTATCGACATGAACTTTCCATGAAAGCTTATTATCAATTATTACACCTAGAAATTTAGAATGTGTAACCTTTTCCAAATGAGTGTCATCAAAAACTAAATCAGTTGGCAAAGAATCTATTGAATTACTAAAAAGAATATATTTAGTCTTTTGTAAATTTAAAGACAGCCTATTAGCTCGGATCCATTGAATAATTTTTTCTAATTCAAAATTTACAATTTCAACAAGAGTATTTGGATTTGTATGTGAAAAGAACAAATTTGTATCATCAGCAAATGATATAAAAGACGCCATATCTGATGATCTATAAAAATCATTAATATAAATAATAAACAAAAGCGGGCCCAGCAAACTACCTTGAGGAACCCCACAATTAATATTTCGTAATTCAGAAGTGTGACCATCCAGAAATACAAACTGTTTCCTATCGGAAAGGTAACTCCTGAACCACTCCAAGGCCTTCCCACGTATACCATAATGAGAAAGTTTATGAAGCAAAATATCGTGGTTGATCGTGTCGAAGGCCTTGGAGAAGTCCAGGAGTATTCCAACCATATGATAAGAGGAGTCGAGAGCATGAGCTACCTTTTCAACAAGTGATAATAATGCATGACTCGTGCTATGTTTCTCTCTAAATCCAAATTGGGAATCACAAAAAATATTATGAACTTTCAAAAAAGCAACTGTTCTTTTATGTATAAGTTTTTCTAAAACCTTCGAAAGAGATGATAATAAAGATATCGGGCGATAATTATTTACATCTTGCTTATCACCCTTCTTAAATAGTGGAATAACTTTTGCAATTTTCATAACATTAGGTACTTCTCCATTCAAGAAAGACAAATTAAAGATATGAACCAATGGATCTACAATGAAAGGTATTATCCCTTTTAAAATAAAGTTATTAATATTATCAACACCAGAACTTTTCTTGTTTTTCAAATGAGAAACAATATCTATTATTTCAAATCTATGAGCTGGAACAAAGAAAATAGAATTTGTATTTGGGGCGTTTAAAAAATCTGTGAAAGATTTTTTTGATTGTGGTATATTTTGTGCTAACGTCTCACCAATCGAAGAAAAGTGTTTATTAAAAATATTTACAATCATATCAGAATCATCGATCACTTCATTATCCCTTTTTATTTTAATAATATCATTTTTATTATGGACCAAATTCATAGCCTGTTTAAGAATTTTCCAAGTATTCTGCATATCATGTTTATAAAACTCTAAGCGATTCACGAAATAATTCTTCTTTTCAAAACGCAAAATTCTAATCAAAGCATTCTTATACGAAGTATATTTACTTTTAGTTCTATCTGTAAGATTTGCTTTATACTTATAGTACAACTTATTCTTTTTATTAATACATCTTAGAAGAGATTTCGAAATCCAGGGAAGTCTAGGGGTAATTTTATAATTATTTACGTTATCTCTTTGTAAGGGAATACATGTATCTAACTCTTCATTCAGAATATCTAAAAAATTATTATACGAACTATTTACATCATCAGTGTTATAAACACTTGACCAATCTGCGTGCTCTAAACTGGCTCCAAGTCTTGCTATATTCTCTGGGGAAGCTCGACGTCTTAATGGACGAGGCCGTCCACCGTGGACTGAATTTGAAAGAGTAAACTGAGTAAAAATGGGATAATGATCAGATATATCAGAAAGTATAATGTATGAATCAGGATGTGGAATGACATTACTAAAGATATTATCAATCAATGTAGCAGAATTATTAGTTACACGAGTGAGCTTAGAAATAAGTGGGAAGAATGAATTTGATAAAAATATTTCCAAAAAATCATGACATAAATTATCAGTATCATATTTTAATAAATTGATATTGAAGTCACCCATTATAAAGCAATCTTTATTAATCATTACCGAATTATTCAAAATATCAGTTAGGGACGATAAAAAATCTAAAGTATTACTACTTGGGGGTCGATAAACTACACCAATTATTACATTCTTCCGACCTGGCAATAAGATTTCAATAAACAAGGATTCCAAGATATTGTTCATTATAGTAATATCATTACAAACATTGTAAGAATAATTTTTTGAAACATATAAACCAACACCTCCTCCAAGTTTTTCCTTCCTACTACTAAAAATAAAATCATGTTCATGTAGGGCAAATGGTGGGTTAGGATATGTGGTTAACCAAGTCTCGGTAAGCCCAATTATACGATCATACCAATTCAGCTCCACTTTAAAAAAAAAAAACGGTGACCGATAATAATAATTAATAATAACAATACACGGGCCGGCTAGTTGGGCTTAATATAACCAACACGAAAAAGCCAACATCGGCATTGGGTGAAATACAACGTAAAAGGCGCTATTTCGTTTTTTCAACGGCTTTTTCAAATTATCGTTATTTCTGGTGGTACACAAATATTAGAAATCGTTATATTGGATATTTCAGCCGCCTCTGAACCGATTTTGAACAAATAAAGGTGATTTTGTCATTTAAATTGTATGTTCTTTCAAATAAGACACTCAGTTTTTCAATATCTCACAATTTTTTTGTGTGTAGCGCCCTCTGCCACAGAACTCAACTATCCCTTTAACTACAATGCATTAATGATTCAAACAAACAGCTTATTGAATTTTCCGTTTGGATTGTCCTTGATTGATAGCGTCGAATACAGTTCACATACGCCACTCTTTTCATTACAACAATCATAAAAATACATAGATTCACAATGGAATCGCATGACCAGAACGACCAAATCCACTTACGACCATTATTTGACTCTTGGGTAGAATAATCTTTTTCGAATTAGGAAAGGAGTGCTTGAGTGAATCTAAGGATTAAACAAAAAATGACTGGGAAAGCCGGCTTTAATTACTATTTATATTTACATTGACTAGTTAATGTTATGCTGTATGAAGCATTCGATCATGAAGTCATGAATTCGATTTCTACTTGAAAATTATAACCTACAGGCCTGCAATATTCGTACGCTATTGTATTTATTAGGGACTTTTAGATTTGCCGAAGGACAACGTGGATTGCTACGACCGACGTCCTTTTAATGCACTGCCTTGAATGGACGTCACACGTATCAATCCACGCAAATCTAAAAGTCCCTATTATGTACTTTGTAATAGATAGGACATGTCAAGCCATAACGTTGTCCTACGTAGCAAAATGTTATGTATGCAATTCGCATTCCTACCATTGAATAACAATTATTCGTAACGGGTAAATGAAATTATATGTAACGAGGCGTTTAAATTTAACAAAAGTTGTGCATTAGATTTGATTACATTACGAAATGGGCTTTTTGGGGGAGTACTTTAAAAAAAAGTGACGTATCCAAACGACTTTAACCGGGCTACTTCCCGGACAAGATACTGTTATCTTACAATTAAATGACGGGGGGGGGGGGTGAAATATAGAACTAACGGTTGTAAAAACGTGTCTGATGTTCGTCGTCGCCGAATATTACATTTTAACATACGCTGTCTTTTTGTTGGGTATAGAAAAGCCATACATTTGGTATACTTTCATTAGTATTAGTAGGACATGGCCTGTCTTTGTGAAGAAAAGAACTGGGGGTGTTTCACAAAGATCCTAAGCTGAACTTATCTCTAAGTTGGACTTAACAATTATGGAAAGCCGTTCGCATCTTTGAACATATTTTGTAAAAGTTAATTTAAAAGGCATAAAATGTTGATTCAAATCATTCATATTATCTATTATCAAGGAGATTTCATGTTCTTGATGTGGAATTTATGAAAAGTCTAGCAAACTTGAATTTCTGCTTTCTAATATATTTAAGGCTACAAATGGCTCTCCATGATGTTCAAGTCAAACTTAGAGTTAAGTTCGACTTAGGATCTTTGTGAAACACCCCCTGGTAATGATATATGCTGCGATAGATCAATACACGAGTTGTGAGCGTGTGAGTGGAGAATGCATGTAAATACTGTGATGCTGTGAAATGCTGTGAAAATGCTGTGAAATCTACATAGATGATGTATAGGGTTGGAATGTCCCGTCCCATCCATCCCGCCCCACGTGTCTAGCGCGTGTCATCTCATTAGCGAGTAATATCAACCTCCTAATGCTCCTATCTCTACTCAGGCCTGTTGCATAAGGTCATAAGCGACATTACTTTCATTTCTATTCATGACATTTAAAGGCCCACTGCACTACTTGTAGCTACTTGCGCCCTCTCTATATTAAACAATGCCTAATCGGTGACCACCGGTCCCCCATGATCCTCTTTTTCTTATTTTAATTGAGAGCTGAGTTGATGAGATAACCACCTGTCCAGTGACCTTGCAGTGCGGTCTAATCCCTCCTGTAAACTAGTAGTGATAAGCTTTAAAGTAAACAATTTAAACTGTTTGTGATTTGTATCACGATGTCGAGACGAGATGAGTCTACGAATATGTATTTCGATTCGTTTTGTATATTTGTCAATTAGTGTCTTTGAAAGGAATTTCCTAATTTGAATGAGATCAAAATCAAGTAGATGCCACGTAAGTCCATTTCTTAGAGGATAGACAATTTGCTGTTATGGTAACAGTCTCGGCACTTATGTCGTCATTACGTAACAATCAGACATGGGACGTCACAATAGGAAATAGAGCGTTCTTTCTATACCGATTCGGTAATAGACATAATACACGTCGTGTACAATAATGATTAAAATTAATTGAAACGCTTTCTCATAATTCCCAGTAAGTTGCTACAGTACACTGCGTTGTAAAATACCAAGATTATACACATGGAATATTCTTTGCATAAAATACCGGACTAGATAATTGATTATATTAATTAGGTTTTATTTACCCAGTGTTGATTCTAATCTAATTCCTGCGCGGGCCCTGTAATTATTAAAAGTACCCCACCAATCGCCAGGTACCCATTTACAACTAGGTAGAGAATTGCGAATGTGGGTGAACGACTTGCCAAAGAACATTTAGTGACGGGCTGAGATTCGAACCACCAACCCTTGTATTGTGTTTCAAGTGAAGGAACCACTATTAAAATGATTAAGATTATTCATACATGAATATTTAAATTAATATACAGTTGTCAATGAGACCATAATGATCATATAGTTAAAATTTAAAAGTATGTTTTATTGTTCTATACATTTTAGTGTTGAGTTTATAAAGGTTAAGCTTAAATTGTTAATATGACCCACTCACTGATTAATGAGCAATGTGTAACTTAAAATGTGTTTAATTGACCTATGCTTTATCTACTGTAAATAGTTGTAACCATGTGAAAAAAGAATTTCCACTTAATGTAGACAATAAAACAAATCAAATCAAATCATACCATGACACCTCCTAGTGACATGCTATACTGCCTTGTAAGACAACAGACCTTGGGCCATGACTTTTTTTTAATTTTTTATACAAGTTGGTTTTCATACATGAAACTGAAAACGTTGAGCGGTTATTATGTCTGATGTATTGACTAATATTTATTTGAATTATGCCTACTGGTATGATAATTATTTTCATCAACACTAGAATAAACATCGTGACGTCAAAGAATGAGAAAGGTGATAGTAAATATATTTGAGAAGAATTGGAAAGGTCATAGGTCATAGTAAAGATATGTGAGGAGAATGGGAAACAATCAAGGATAATACCCGCCCCCCCCCCCCCCCACTCAGAGGTTGGAATGACCGCACATGTACATGTTTTCTTCAAATGCATTCAGATAATTATTAGCGACCGTAAAATATGAACTCCGACATTTCCAGCATCTATCATTCTCAGTATTCACGTATTGGCCAGGACGCGAGTCTAGAGAATTGGCAATGAATTCACATTTCCTGCACAGTAGTCGGAAGTGAGTGTCTAGGGTATTACACTGTATACAATCATGGCAAACATCCAATTGGAAGTCGGTCCTTTTCCAGTTACACGTTTAGTGTAATTGATAGATACCGTACACCCACTGTCCTACTTGTAGCTACTAGCTCCCTCTATGTAGAAAACTTCCCCAATCGGTGCCTGTTGGTCACCCATGATCCTCTATTTCTTATGTTATTTGAGAGCTGAGTTGATGAGATAGCCACCTGTCAGTGACCTCGCTGTGTGGTCTAATCCCTCTTAGCCTCACTAGTGTTGGTAAGGTTTAAGCTACATCTTAACATTAATTCCTTGTTTCTCGTTCCCTCGTCCTTCCTTTTTGTCGGCCTGCCTCAATTCTTTTGTTATTTGATATTTGTATTCTGAAATCAAAGTAACAAATAATGAATCTCAGGACATTTAGTCAGATGACAAAATCATAATTTTGTATAAATAAAGTTTTTCAATACAGATCGATCAATCGATCTTATTTACTGGATGTAAGCCACAAATATGTTTAAATAATCGAAATTTCTTCGAGGAAGCATTACATTTATAACAGTTATTGTCCTGTGGCGGACTAATGAATATTAATAAATCAGAATGAATCATCGTTACCGTGCCATGGACCAGTGATGGCCTGGTGGTAGAGTCGCTACCCGGCAAGTAGATGCAGTTTCAAGTCCCGCTGGCTCCAAGATTTTTTCTGACTTATTTGTCAATACAGATCGATCAATCGATCTTATTAACTGGGTGTAAGCCACACATTTGTTTAAATAAAATCAATCATCATGATTTAATTTCCTCTCGTTTTGAGCCTTTGTAGTGTAGTCCATTTACAAATTAAACGCAGTTTTTTAAAATACATTTTTGCTAATTTTTTTCCGGAAGCATATTTATCTACATGAACAAAAATTGGAAGCCCCTCATATTCATTTGTTGGTGGTGGTGGTGGTCGTAGTAGTGTTTGAAGTGCTAGTAGTAGTAGTAGTATTAGTAGGAGAGATGTGGAGGGTTTTATAATTAAAATAAACATTTTACAAATTTATATAAATTCTTCATGATTCAAATTTACCTTCGAAAAAGAAACAATTTTTTTAAATGTCAAGATCCCAATTTGTTGATTGTTTCTTTCTTTCCAGCCCCGCATAAATCTTTCAATTATCATGATTAGTTTACAGATTCGATGTATCCATAACCGAACGAACTATCCCATGAGCGTGTTAGAAATCGGATAGCACTACTACCTGCAACTATAATTGTTTATCAATTACAATTTTGAAGAGGTTATCAAATGACACGAGGCACAGAAAAAGCAGGAAAAAAAAGGGTTATAAGTTGCCACGATAACATAATTGATATCTTTCATATCAAATATTTATTTCTTCTCTCTTCTCTCTTTCTTTCTTTCTTTCTTTATTCCTTTCTTTTTTCAATTTTTTTCTTCAAATTTGTTTAATAATTTTTGTTTAGTAAGCCCCGCGTTTTCACATATATATTATGTCAATGTATGTTACGATTGCTAATTTCAATTAGTTTTTTTTTAATTTTTCGAGAAAAAAACATGGACTAATTCAGTTGTATATGATCAGTCGTGTCATGCATTTTTAAAGATGATGATACAAGGATTATTGGAGGCGTTGGAAGCGGGGGTTTCGATGGCTGCTCCCCTATCTCTTACCGAGAGTTTAAAAAAGCCCCCCCCCCCACCCCTCCCCACCAAACAGAATAAAAAAATCGGGCAACGAAATGATAAATTAGATTGTGTATCTTATTTTTGATGTGTAATTGGAAATAAGTTGATCACAAATTTATGATGTCACTATATTAACATTTTCGCTTGCTTGCGATAATTAGATGTTGGAAAATGTATATTGGGGCAAGAGACAGCATCCCCCTCCCCCTAAAATGTGTTTATTGGGGGAGGACATTCGCTTGTTCGTCGGTGTATTTATTGGCGAATATTTGTTATAATAGATTTATCCGTGCTGTGCTATGTACACTAACTGTAAGATAAAAACTATTATTATGGAAAGTGAAAGATTCCGTATTTTGTTCCACTTTTTCGATGAACAGGGTCCACGAGCTCGTCTCTCGTCGTCATCGTCCGACGTCTTCGATGTACTGGGTGACATCGACAGCTTCTCCCTGATCGAGCTCAATACCACCGTCATCTCAGACAATCTTGAACTCAAGACCAACGATGAACTCCTGCACGACGAAAGCCTCTTCGAATCCGATGTCGACTTCGGAAGTACGTCGTCGTCGTTTGATGATGAAGCCTTCGGACATCCGTCGGAGCGACCCTTGGTTGTCATGTTTTCTTGGCTCCTTGCCAAGCCCCGTCATGTCAATAAATACGTGGAGCTCTACACCCGAAAAGGGTAAGACAGTATGAACATGACGGACAAAGAAAGAGGACAAAATAGACAGTTCCTCATTCTACCCTCAACAATTGCTGTGGTAGACAAAAGAACGTCCCTTCACTGCTATTATTTAAAAATGTGTAGAACGGTGAATATGCATGTGACACCTGTTTTTACATAATAGGAAAGGATGTTCCTTTGTCTACCTGAGGAACTGTATATTTTGTCCTCTTTGTCCGTCATGTTCATAGTGAGATTTGGTTTCTGGGTTTTGATCATGATGCTACTAATTGCATTCGTTAAGCACAGTTCCCTTTTCTGTTGATACGAAATATCTACCAAGATTTAGTCTAATGATTATGAAAATTTGATATACCATAACAAAGATAATTTCTGAAGGCATTCAAACGGACGTACGTGTATTAGTAATACGAACGTGTTCCTAGGAGATTGTAATGTATATTACAGGCTTTTAACATTGCCCTTGAGTTGAATTTTCGATTTTTTTTTTTGTTGTAAAAAACAAATCTTTTGTTGTTGCTTTTGTTTGTTGTTAATCTGTTGGGTTAAGCTTGTACAATGTACTTATTCTGTAAATCTTCAACCTGGTCTTGTTATACTCTCTTCTTATCCTAATTTCAATTTTTCAGTTTTATTTAGGTGGCAGCACCATTAAGGCATTTTCCTTTCTAGCTGTCTTCTCATTATCATAAATACTCACTTTTCTCTATATTTTGTCCAGATCACCTTTATGATGTGTTTATTATATTGTACTATCATTTTTTGTAATGTATGTTTATTTAACTATATATCTTTGTGATTGTGTATGTTATTGTATTTAAATGTTTGTATGATGAATGGAATAAATTTGATTATCTATCCATGGACTTACTAAGTCCATGATCTATCTATCTATTACGTTCAGTCAGGCTTATATGTTGTCTCGTTTCATTGTCCCACTGTCGAATGGATGCCCATGACAGACAATTTGTCCAATGGCTATTCCCTTGTGATCAACGTTTGATTTGAATACCTTCCTCCCTCCTCTCAATCTAGAATGGACGTCCTCGTCGTGAAGACCCGTCCAATTGACATCGCTTGGCCGGCCAACGCAAAGGAGATCGCTCGCGAGATCCTTGACTATGTCACCGACGGCGACAAGCGCCCTCTCTTAGTCCACGCCTTCTCTGTCAGCAGTCACGTCTACGCCGAGATGCTCGACCTCGTCGATGCTGTCGAGAAGTACTCCTCGGTCCGCTACCGAATCGTCGGCCAGATCCTGGATAGCTGTGTCTTGTCGAGGGATAGTTACGAAGGGATTTACTCACAGGCGTCCACCAACTCATTCACGCAGCTCTTCATCAAGCGGGTCGCAGAAACCTACTTCTGGGTGACCAACAAGTACACTATGGATAGCATTATCAAGGTGGGTACGAACCGCGACAGGGCAGGGCTTGCAGGTCGGGCCGCGAAATTTTTATTCCCAGACAGGTTTGCAATTTCTTGTATTTCCGTTCTTCTCAATGGCTGATATGTTCTACGTCATTAGCAGCTTGGAAAGAGGTCACAAACAATTAGACTTTGATTTTGTATTGCTTTGCCTCACTATTTATAAAGGCAAAAAACTGAATAAACTGAGACTTGAACCCACAGCTCTAAGATTGTATTACGCTGACCTTACCGATTGAGCCAACGATGGGTTGATGAAAAGTGATTCTGCATGATTTCTATACCCCTATCACTCACCCTAACGGTTACGTCATTGCTAATAGCGTAACATATCAGCGAGTCAGATGACCGGAAATATTAGCATTGGCAAACCTGTTTGGGAAAAAAAAATTAGCGGCCGGGCCTCTTCAATCGATTGTTGTCCGTCCGTCGTCCGTAAACTCTTTACATTTTCAACTTCTTCTCAAAAACACATGGCCGGATTTTAACCAAATTTGACCAACAAGTACACGATGGATAGCTTTATCAAGGGGGGGGGGGGGGGGGGGTACAAACCGCAGTCGGTCGAGGAAATGTTGGCTTGGAGACCGTGCCTCTTCAATAGCTTTTTGTCCGTCCGTCGTCTGCAAACTTTTTACATTTTCAACTTCTTCTCAAAAACACATGGCCGGATTTTAACCAAATTTGATAGGAATCATCCTTAGGCAAGGGAGATTAGGGAGCGTTTCATGAAACAATTAGTCGGTGGTTTTCACAGACTAATATCATGTTCACCGACAATTATTTTGTCACCGACCATTTTTCAGGCCTGTGATTGGTCAAACTTAGTCAGCGCTGACTAAATTGTCGGCTAACATGATATTAGTAGGTGAAAACCACCGACTAATTGTTTCATGAAACGCCCCCCGAAGTTGTTCAAATGAGGTTCATACCCCAAGGGGGCTTTGGATTTTCTTCTTCTTCTTGAAAACCCGTGGCTGGTATTTAACCAAAATTTCCAAATGCCTGGTAGCCCTCATTTTTATTTCATATTCGGATAGAACATGAAGGAGAAATACGATTTCATGCTTAAATGTTGGTATGGATTCTGGCTTAACATTGTAGGAATCATTTATGTATGTAAAGACCTAATTTGTTTTTAATGGGATACCTGCCCCTACAGGGGAGTAGCACCTTTAAATTGCCCTACTGTTCCAATAAATACTGTTCCTTGTGCAAAGGGGGTGGGAGCTAGGTCCCTTATTGCGAGGTCCCTTATTGCGAGGTCCCGTATTGCGAGGTCCCTTATTGCGAGGTCCCGTATTGCGAGGTCCCGTATTGCGAGGTCCCGTATTGCGAGGTCCCTTATTGCGAGGTCCCTTATTGCGAGGTCCCGTATTGCGACGTCCCTTATTGCGAGGTCCCGTATTGCGAGGTCCCTTATCGTGAGGTCCCTACTGTCATCGGCTCAGGTAAGCGTAGGCTCCGCGGACCTCTTGTTTCAACCGTGGATTTATCGTAATTCTAATATGTTTGGTTTGGTCGATTTTGTCTGGTTTATCAAATTATGTGGATATCATACATATACATTGTTATCCTCTATTTGGTCAGATACTTGTACTTGGTGAGTGGCTGTGAAAATGTTATGGATAGTATTGAAACATGACTGTATTGCCGGTTATTGTGACCCTTGTAATCAGAGTAAACGCACACAAGGCTGTGAGTCATATTGAAAACATAACAGTCCCACAACTAGCCAATGACTACAAGGCCTCGCCGAGTTTGCGTTTTTGCAGACAGAAAGATGAAGACTAAATTGCAACTTCGATATTGATTTTAAAAGGATTGGTATCTTTGTCTCAGATTCTGAAACAAAATCCTGGATTTAGCTCATGCTGCAGCGATACTTACAAACCTTAAGGTCAGTCAGGAACCCTAAAATTTCAAAATTTCTATTGGGGAAAATGAGTATGGTAAAACCGGTCACTCAAAGATAATTCCTTTTTTTAAGGCACTTCATGATCATTTTGAAGCGCAATTTGTTTACGGCTTCAATATTACACCATATCAGATACTGATAACACGTAGGGCCATGCATTTCAGATTTAACATTGTTAAACGATGCCTTTAACCATTCGGGACCTGACTCGGAGACAGTTTGCATCTTTGAAACCGAATCACATTTCAATTATTTCGCTTCAAGTCAAAGGTGAGTTGTTTGGTGTACGATAGCCTTAATTATTAAAGATATTTCACTCTTTGACCCACAGGTCAACGAGATCTTTACTGGTCGACCGGTCAAGGCACCGGCCCTCATCCTCTTCTCTCGCGACGACCACATCGCCACCGCCAAGGAGAACGACGAGCTCGTCAATCAGTGGCGTAAGCATCTCGATAACGACCTCTACGTCAAGTGCTGGCAAAGCTCACCGCATGTCGGTCACCTGGTCAAACACCGTGACGAGTACGAGGACGCCATCTACGGCTTCATGGGGAAGTTGAAAGGCCTGCCGAAGAAGTTGCACCTTGATCAGCCGACCCCACCGGCAAACGTGTCATCCCTGCCACAACATGCGCCGAAGGAAGCGGAACTGAAGAAAGACGAGTGAACGAAGACCAGATGGTTCTCGATTAAGAACACTAATGACGGTCTTTTCAGAAGAAGACATTGCTACAGACTTATCAGATGGGCTGTGCTCTTTCATGGTTTTTTGAATCACTGTGGATTTCGATTATTACATGAATGCATTATTAGACCCTTTTCCTCTGTTTGGTATATCCTTAGAGGGGGATTCTTGAAATACATGTTAAAGTTTATTGTCGGTATTTTAATGCAAATTTGATGTTCTGCCCATTTGTTGGTGGTCTTGCAGTATGGAAGTAGAGGGGCACACTTCTACCCCTTCCGAATCGATCTGAAAACTAGTGACTATTCGACTGGTACATATTTATTCACTAAGGATTACTATTTGCGCCGGATTTTTCGAAAATGCATAGTATGGGAAGGAAGATGGATGAAATGGGTTAATGGACGCTGTTGTCTAAACAGCAATCCACGGTAATGGAGTTCGTAGTGCTATGAACTCGTTCATGCTGGCTATAGGATAGCCCTTCCTATCCATGCTTATTGAACATGTAAGACCCTATACCTTACAAATACGTGGTCAAAAAAACTCAATCGTCGCGTGCAATTATACTATTTGCGCGCGCGGGAAGACGTACGACGCATATAGCATCATCCGCGAAAATAGTTTGTAGTAATAAATCACACATGATACATTGTGAAAGTTTGCTAAGTTAATAACAATTTCTATATTTGTTCACGAGTGTTCTGAATGCAAAGGAGTAAACAACTCATCAGATAAAAAGTAAAGGCAAACTAGAATTTAATTCGTCACGAGGACGAATAAGGTGGTCTGTCTTCAAGTCTTATGATAGATTATAATATTTACTATATTTAAAAAGGGAGAAGTTATATAGACATGTAAACAATGATGATCATGATGATGATCTTGATAGTGATGGTGATGACGATGATGATGATCATGATGATGTTGATGATTATCATCAACAGACCATGATGACATCAGACTGAAAAAAATGAGAGAATATTTTAGATAGTATATAGTCTCAGCTACAACATACTCGAAGCTCAGCAAAAACGAAGCTAAAACGACGGAGATATTGCTCGTGAAAGACGGGAATGTAGAATCCAGTTTTGAGAAAAAGTCATGTCCCGTAGAGAATACACGCAAAATGTAAAAAATTGACATGCCTCCTTTAATCGCAAAAATACGCCATGATGCTTTCGTCAAAATGAAAATTTGTGTACACTGCATCTGTAGAGAATTGTCTCAGCTAAAACATATCTAAATTTGGATGAAAATTGATCAATATTTACAGAGATACAATCAATTTTCCAAAAATATGATGACGTCATAATATGCAAATTAAAATTTTGAGTTCGGAGGCCCTTATGATGACGTCATGAGTTAATTGAGGGTCAAATGAGACATGAAATTATATCTCCAATTCATACTCTATCAAAATATGAAAAGAAAATTGGGTTCATCTTGCATCCTTAAGCGCTACAATGGATTTTGTATAGGCATGTTTTTGCCCATGTATGCTATGTATTACAAGAGCTCGCACGCACATAAATTATCTTAAACGGACGCTCATTCCGTTATTAATGGGCAGAAAAAGGTGAACAAGGTATCAAAATGCTTGTAAAAATGTGTCAAATATGATGACAGAGAAAATTTGGCGATTCTATGTTGAAAAATACCAGTACGCGCGAAAACGCGCGCGCATGTGCGTGCGCGCGTTTTTTTGCAAAATGCTTAAAATGGCCTGAAACGTATGCAAAATGAATTTAAGACGATTTTGAGCATTTTTATTTTTTGCGCGCGCGCCAACGCGCGGACATACGCATGCGCGCGCGTTTTTTGACCTGAAATTGACCGGACGGATATTGACCTTAATCATGATAAATATGAATGAGAAATGCTTTTCCGTTATGAAGATATGATCATGAGTTGAAAGTACCAAAAAAAACACAAAATGGCGCCTGGATGACGTCATGAAGATTTGATGACCTTGAAAATGTTACTGTCACGTCTCATGACAATGACCTATGACTGTGCTAAAATTGAACGAAATTGATTGAACTGATCTTGAGTTATCCTGTTAACAAAAAAGTGCGGAGAAATAAAAATAAACTAGACATATAATACTTGTTTGGAACAAGTATAGGTGGGCTGGTCAACTCAAATTTGAGACAAAATAGAGCAAAAATAAGCGACATACTGCTTACAAATTCTTAAAAAACAATATCATGTAGATTCATAACGTGAACTAAGTTCACCTTCTATAGGCATAACACGCAAATTATGAAGTTTTTGACATGAGGCCTTTAATCAAAATTTTAACTATGATGACGTCATCAAAATAAACAATGATTATTACTGCGCTTGTAGAGAATTGTCTTAGCTACAACATATCGAAATTTGGAAGAAAATCAATCAATATTTACAGAGATACAATCAATTTTCCATAAATATGCTGACGTCATAATATGCAAATTCGTATTTTGAGTTCCAAGGCCATTGTGATGATGTCACGATACACTTAATGGCCAAATAAGACATGGAATCATATTTCCGACTCATACTCTACCTAAATATGAAAAAAATTGAGGATCCCGGTGCATTCCAAAGAGCTATAACGGATTTTGTATAGGCATGTTTTTGCCCATATATGCTATGTATTAAAAGACCTCGCGCGCACTGACATTTATCTTGAATTTACGCTCATCTTGTAATAATGGTCATAAAGAGATAAACATGGAATCAAATTCCTTGAAAAAATATGAGAAATATCATGAAAGAAAAAAAAATGGCGATTCTATGTTTTTTAATGGTGTTACGCGCGAAAACGCGCGCGCATGCTCTTACGCGCTAGTTTTATTTATAAACTGCTTAAAATGACCTGAAACGTATGCAAAATAAATTTGAGACGATTTTGAGCATTTAAAAATTTTGCGCGCGCATTGACGCGCGGACGTACGCGCACGCGTGCGTTTTTTGACCTGAAATTGACTGGACTGATATTGACCTTGATCATAATAAATATGAATGAGAAATACCTTTTGGTTAGGAAGATATGATCATGAGTTTATTTTCAGAAAATTTCACAAAATGGCGCCTAGATGACGTCATCAGTCAAGGTCAAGGTTGAAAACCTTACTGTGTTTTTTCCATATGCCTATACATATGTGTGCCAAATTTCAAGTTATTTGATTGATCCATTTTCAAGTTATCTTGCTAACAAAAAAGTGGCGAGAATTAAGAAAAATAAATAAATAAAAATAAATAATAAAGGCAATTTTAACAAAAATATAAGGTGGTCTGTATGATATACAGCCCACCTGATAAATAATAAATAATAAAGAAAGAAAATTCTGACGAAAACAATAGGTGATCTGTTTTCAACAGACCACCTAATTAAAATTAATTTATCAGTAGATCCACGGATATCAATGCGCATACAGCAGTGAAATCTACAGTTTTTCGTGGTCGAATTGTGACATAATCATATAACACCTGCACGTTTGTCAAAAAGAATGCAGTGAAATCGACCACGAACGTAGTTGATTTGGATTAACCCCGGAAAAAAACAAACCACGCAGTTTTGAGAGTGTACTTAGTACACAAATTGTTAATCTTCAATATGCATGTGAAACAGCTGGTCGAGCATTATTGGTATCCTTATATATCATTGGCTAATGAAACTATTATGCATTGTGTTAGCGATTCGTCAAATTCGCCATGGTTCTGGCTCCCGCGGTTGACATATTTGTCGCCCTCTACCGGGAAAAACATTATATCAGTGATGTACATACTTCGTAGTCGTTATTATTAATTTTGTCAAGTTGCTATCAGCTAGTTTTTTGACTCGTCGTTTATCATCATTATAATATATATCATTACTTATCCTGACTAACACATATTTAACGGGTATTTTTGAATTTTATTTTTGTCCGAAGTTATATTTTCAACCCATTGTGTGTGTGTGAAAAAAGCAATTGTTTGAAAGCACAAATTGAAATGTATTTAATTTTGTAAATACAAACATGTAGTTTATATTACTTTTAAAAACAGTTTGCCGCATTGTAGTGAATTTCTTGGTTTTAAAAGCTATGAAACCAGATATCAAACTTATTTTGGGCGAGAGTATATTTAATATATTCCATTGCACAATAATGCTTTTTTTTTATTCATATATTTTTCATCAATCATTTTTACAGAATTTTGCATCAAGACCCATCCGTCCTTCTGCCTTTTGCTTCATTATTTGTTAATGTCTTCCTTCTCTCCCTCTTTCATTTTCTCTCCACCTTTCTATATATATATATATATATATATATATATATATCTATATATATATATCTACCTATCTATCAATCTCAGTATGAAGTTATTATAAGCTCGGAGTTTTGAAATTTGAAGATATCTATCTTTATTTTCATCTAGTTATCTATCTTTATTTTCATCTAGTTATCTTTCCGTCTCTGGATACTCAGCATAAAACTTACAAAAACTCTGTTGACAACTTGATTGTAACAACTTTTCGCACATAGGGCTTCTTTAGGTTATGATACTGCAAAGTACATCATATATCTATCTGTTTTGCTTACCCCCCGGGGTCCCCACCCCCTCCTCTTTCTCCTCTCTCTCATTCTGTCCATAACAAGTCCCTGTTCTGTCTAATAACTTGGTATTTACACTCCAACATCTGGGGGTGTTTCACAAAAATCCTAAGTTGGACCAGGGACTAGTAAGTCCATGGTTGGACTTACCAATTATGGAAAGCCGTTAGCACATTTGAAAATAATATTCTTAAATTATTTTAAAAGACATTAATGTTGATTCAAATCATTCATATTTTCAATTATCATGGGACATTTCATGTTCTTGATGTGAAATTTATGAAAAGTCTAAAATACTTCAATTTTCACTTTTGAATATATTCTATTTTAAGGCTACAGTCCAACTTAGAGGTAAGTTCAACTTAGGATCTTTGTGAAACACCCCCTCCCCTGTTCATCTTTGATAACTGATGACCATCTACTTAATTACTTAAACTAACATTTTATCATGATTCAAGTAATTTATCATTACACACAAATAATCCCCCAAAATAGCTAATCACAGTATCGTCGCAAAAGTTAATAGTTTGTTTCGGACCAACCCTACTTGTAGCTACTTGCTCCCTCTATATAGAAAACAATGCCTAATCAGTGATCATTGGTCCCCCATGATCCTCTTTCTCTTATGTTAATTGAGAGCTGAGTTGATGAGATAACCACCTGTCAAGTGACCTTTTAGGGTGGTCTAATCCCTCCTTTAAACTAGGACAGATAAGCTTTAACACCAGTATATAGATGAATCTTTCACTGGAAAAAAGTACTTTTAAATAATCCTGAAGAGTTTGGAAATTCTGTCCCATTATGAATGCACTTCGGCACAGGGAGATGATTTGTGGTAAAGATCATCATATACAGTAAGCTTGCGGGTGCACCATGTGAGAGAGAGGGAGGATTGAGGAGTCCTGAAAAAGGACTCTCGGCAATCTTTCGTGAGGGTTTGTAGTCCTGAAAAGGACTCTCGGCAATCTTTCGTGAGGGTTTGTAGTCCTGAAAAGGACTCTCGGCAATCTTTCGTGAGGGTTTGTAGTCCTGAAAAGGACTCTCGGCAATCTTTCGTGAGGGTTTGTAGTCCTGAAAAGGACTCTCGGCAATCTTTCGTGAGGGTTTGTAGTCCTGAAAAGGACTCTCGGCAATCTTTCGTGAGGGTTTGTAGTCCTGAAAAGGACTCTCGGCAATCTTTCGTGAGGGTTTGTAGTCCTGAAAAGGACTCTCGGTAATCTTTCGTGAGGGTTTGTAGTCCTGAAAAGGACTCTCGGCAATCTTTCGTGAGGGTTTGTAGTCCTGAAAAGGACTGTTTGGTATAGTCTTGAAAAAGACTTGGTTATCTTTCTTAGCTTATAGTTCTAAGGAGAACTATAGCGCTTGGAGAGGATGAGTGGCGGGAGTGGCTCGACGTTTCGAACAGATTGCCTATCCGTCGTCAGGAGTGATCATCATGTTTGTAACATTAAAATGGACGAGTTGTCAAACGCATGTTGGACAATCGCGCTCTTTGTCGGTATTGAAAATAAGCGTCCATTATTGTCAATTTCATTATATAAGCTCGTGTTTCAAATAAAAGCATGACTCGATATGAAAACGGAGTATATATTTTCCATGTTTGGTGTATACCTATTGGGTTCATTGTATGAATCTTATCTGTGCAACGGTTAGACTGACAAAGTAAACGGTGCGGTTGAACATGCGTTAAAAAGGGGGCCGGAGAGGTTTCGGGAGGGAGAGATCGAGCGAAAGGCAGAGCATATTGAAGAGATAGAGAGGAAGGGGAAAAGAGCAAGAGAGAGAAAGAGAAAATCTAGGAAGGAGAACAACTAGGAAGAGGGGAAAGGGGGAGGGGAATGAATTGTTAGTAAATGCTGAACAAGTTCTTAGTTCCTATTAATGAGAATATGCTTATTTGCTTGTTGGATTACAAAACAGGATACAATGTGAAAAAGGGTGACTTCGAAATGTATATACTTTACACGTGTGTAATCTTTTTCGTGAACTACACATTCATGACATTATTTCATCACCTCATATTAGTTTAATAAACTTCATTTTCATCAAGCTATCTGGCTATAAAGACAATATTACTCATACACTTCTAGATAACACACACATTTCTACTCACATCATAATTGGACTTGTATCACAAATTAAACAAAAACATAGGCAACTCTGGGCAACAAACCTTACAGCACACCAAATTTACTACGCCCTCAAGTGGCCAAATCCAAACCCTATCTATAAAGCGCCATTTCTGACATCACAAACATCTGCTTCAAGCAGAACGTCATCCTGTACTCCACAACAAGGTCCCAGATGGAGATGCTACATGAAAAGCCTTTGTTTCCACTTTTCAAAGAACACTTCCACCTGTGTATCATGGAGTGAACTGATTGTGCACAAAATGAATAATGATTACATAACTTTCAAGAGCATGTATCTAGCATTTTGTCTCCGTGTATTTCACAATTTGGTCTGCAATGACCTTTATCTGCTCATGCTCAGACTGCAGCTCGGACGGGGTTCTGCTAGACGGCGTAAGTTAATCCTTGCAGCAGTAAATGCCTCATGTATTATTTCACTTACACCAGTAGTTGACCACACGCTCTCACTCGGACCAACGTGCCACGATTAAGTTAACACGACCTTCCACCGACCAGCGTAACTTACGCAGAGCCATCTATACACAGAGTTTGGCCAACCTGGTTCGAGTTGGACACAATGGCCCGAATTCACAAAGGAGGTTTGTCGACAAACCAAGGTTTTCGTGCGTCATATGACGCGTTTTGACGCCGTTTTTACAAAGTTTGTAAAAAAACGCGTCAAAACGCGTCATATGACGTACGAAAACCTGGTTTGTCGACAAACCTTCCTTTGTAAATTCGGGCCAATATGGCGACTATGGCTGCTATGTTGGGAAAGCGCAAAACAAAAGAATATACGCCATGTTGTGACCCAGTAAAACCAAGTTGGCCAAACTCTGTGTATAGATGGCTCGTGAAAGGTCACAGAGACTCCATGGTGTAAGTGAGAGCATCCACACGGTCACCTTACGCTACCCTCTATAGTCGTGTCAGCGAGTTACTCCTGGATTTTCCAGGATTAAAAAGTACGGGGTAAAGATAGGGATAGCTAACACGTTCATTGTTCAGACGGTCACTACTCTAACCTTTACACCTACCCCACCATATTTACCCCGACTAGCTCTTAACACGACCTTTACCCCAGGGTAACTTGCCTCCGTCTGAACAAGGCTTTTCACAGTCATGTCCGGCAGGCAGCATGAGTGGATGTCTCATTAATCTGTGCTTAGTTTGGATAACAAGTGCCCTGTATCGCGAAAATATCATTCTCTTTCATCTGACCTTGTCGAACTTTCATTTTGTAAGCTTCATTTAAGAAAAGAGGCAAGCTCATAGCTTCATAACACTCCCGACTACCAAAATTCAAGAGAAGAAATGCACAAAACAAACGAATCTTTGTTTTTCTAAACCTGTGCTTGTTTTAAAATTCAGGCATGACTATCAAATTATACGAATTCACAAAGTAAATGTTGATGGAGCATTTGAGCGATGGTATAAAGTCTGTCGTCATGAACCTCGGAGAATGACAAGTCCATAGTGCCGCTGCTGGTTTCTTCGAAGAGATCACACGTGGATTACAATAGTTTAGAGACGGTAGTTACACTCGACACATCGTCATCATCGTCGTACTCATCGAATAGGGAAGACCAGTCAGAGATAGAACTCGAGATGTCGTCATCATAACCGTCGACGTCAAACACGGCTGAAGGAACGCCCAATTGGGGTTTGGTGACGATATTACAACCTTCTTCAACTTTAGAAATGTCGAAGTTACATTCTCCTCTTGCGAGGTGGAACCGTAAGCTAAAGCCTATCTGCACTAGAATGGCCAGGAGGGATTAGACCTCCCTGCATGGCCACTGTGGCTGCCTCCCCCCCCCCCCCCCATCAGTACGCCAGTGGTGTCCTATTGCGTATCTGGCGCTTGGTATCGTTGAGGGGGGGGGGGGGGGGCAAAGGAGCACAAAAGCATATATTCCCCCCTTTCTTTTCTTCTTCCTCTTTATTTCTTCCCCTTTATCTCCTCTTTCCCTTTCCATCCTTACCTTCCTTCTCTCTCTCTTTTTTGCTGAGGGGGAGAAGAAGGCAACGGCCGTTCGCCTCCCCTGACCCACACCTTGATGGCGGGAAAAATCGCAACTGATCTCCCCTACCTTTCTTCTTTCTCCTTTTTTTCCTTTCCCTTTCTCTCCTCTTTCCCTATCCTTTACCTTCCTTATTTTTTAAAAAGATTGCTGGGGGAAGCAAGGGCCTTTGCCCCTCCCGGATCCACACATTGTTGGCTGGATTAATTGCAATGACGAACCTTCGTCATTGCCTTGTTTTCGTTCACATTATTAATATGCTTACTTCTTCTTCTTGTCGTCCGGAATCCCCTTCGCTTTGCACGTAGTGCTTGTTATTCCTATCCAGGTCCTTTCCTCAAGTCCTTTTCCTTTCAAATTTCGTAGGCATCATCTCTAGCATCTCATCAAGGTCACCTACTTTTTCGATTTTCGAAATCACTCATGCATGACCGTCCAGGCGCCATTTTGTCCGTTTCTGGTCCATTTTAAGGCCTTTATATCTTCCTTCCTATCTCCACTATCCTAGATCCTACAAACTTCTAACAAATTCCTCTAGATAGTCTGAGAGATGTACTTTCATCTGCGACGAATGACTTGACCTTCAAAATGCCATCTTCATACTCGAAATTCAAATCTAAAACCGACTCCGTCAAAAATCTCTCAAGTTCTTGAAAAATGGACCCCTAAATAATCTAAAACTGCCATAACTTTCTCATATATATTCCGTTTTGTATTTAAATCTCACAGTATCTTTATCTCATAATTGCACATATCCATGCCAAATTTCACGCTCCAATGGCTTTGCATAACATAAATAGCGCCCTCTAAAGTTCTGGGAAATGGCTTTCTCTCTGTGGCCGTATCTCCATAATAGCTTGGCAAATCCGTACCCTTTTTTGGATTTAGATACTTGAAGATATGCCCTTTCCAGCCATATACAAAATTATATACCCTATCACTGACCAAATTTGAGAAAATTGCCCTCCAAATTCGCCATTTTCAAGAAAATTGAGAAATAACTTCAACTTTCTCTAAACCAGCGATCTTTATACCTACATCAATGAAACTTGGCAGACACATGTATCCATATACGTGACAATTGTCTGCTAAGTTTAGTAAATTGTAATGCCCTCTTCGCTAAGTTATCGCCAAAAATGATGAATTTACCATGCATTACGTAATAGCACCTATAATGCGTGCAGTACATTGCGCGCAAATGACAATGGTGTGAAATTGACCGCAATGAAGTGCCCTTTCGAATGATACCAAGTATGGTATATGTTCACACAGAAAATTTTGAGTAAATCACATTTGAATAAGGGTCACTATACGATTTCCGCCGAGTTTCCGCCCAATATTATAACACTTATCGGCTAAGACGTCATTTCTCAGACTTTTTTTCGCCCCCTAAACATCCTTTTTTTTCCTTGAAATTTTGGAGTGACATTTCGAGTTGCAGTACGCAGGGCACCTCGTGGCCGAATTTTTAAAATTGGTCAAGGGGGCCATTAAAGACGCCATTTTATACTATAAATCTATTTTACATCACGTGTTTCGATAGGATTATCATAGAAAAAAAGCGAGTGGTTTACAATAACAACCATGAAATTCTCTTTCTAATGATACCAAATACGGCCCATAAAGAGACATAAAGAGAGAGAGAAAAAACAATTCAACTCCGGTCATAATACAGGTCCTGTACGTTTTCCGCCCATGCATTACACACATTGTCTATGGGGCATATCGGGTTCACGCTTTTGACCCCTAGAACGATCTTGATTGCAATGACGAACATGCAACAAATCCCTTTGGTTTTTGCACGCAGTGCTTGCGAGCCCTTTCTAGGTTCTTTCCCCTATCCCAATTTCTTTCAAACTTCGTAGGCATAGTCACTACCATCCCATCAAGGTCACTATCGAGGCCTTTCTTTCGCCCCACCTGTCTCCAATATTACAGAAGCTACAGACTTCGTACAAATTGCTCTGGATAGTCCTAGAGAAGCTCTTTCGTTTGACACGTATAACACGGCGTCATTGCACGCACATCGTTGTGACACGATTGCATTTCTAGTTGCAATTGATCTTCCCTTCTTCATTAAGTTCTTTTCACCCTTTTCTTTTTGCAATGACGAACCTTCGTCATTGCCTTGTTTTCGTTCACATTCTGCCCCATTAATATACTTATCCTCCTCCTTATCGTCCGGAATCCCATTCGTTTTGCACGTAGTGTTTGTTATTCCTAGTTAGGTGCTTTCCTCATGTCCTTTTCCTTTCAAATTTCGTAGGCATCATCTCTAGCATCTCATCAAGGTCACCTACTTTTTCGATTTTCGAAATCACTCATGCATAACCGTCCAGGCGCCATTTTGTCCGTTTCTGGTCCATTTTAAGCCCTTTCTATCTTCCTTCCTATCTCCACTATCACAGATCCTACAAACTTCTAACAAATTCCTCTAGATAGTCTGAGAGATGTTCTTTCATCTGCGACATATGACTTGACCTTCAAAATGCCATCTTCATACTCGAAATTCAAATCTAAAACCGAATCCGTCAAAAATCTCTCAAGTTCTTAAAAAATGGACCCATAAATAATCTAAAACTGCCATAACTTTCTCATATAAATTCCGTTTTGTATTTAAATCTCACACTATCTTTATCTCATAATTGCACATAGCCATGCCAAATTTCACGCTCCAATGGCTTTGCACAACATAAATAGCGCCCTCTAAAGTTCTGGGAATTGGCTTTCTCTCTGTGGCCGTATCTCCATAATGGCTTGGCAAACCCGTACCCTTTTTTGGATTTAGATACTTGAAGATATGCCCTTTCCAGCCATATACAAAATTATATACCCTATCACTGACCAAATTTGAGAAAATTGCCCTCCAAATTCGTCATTTTCAAGAAAATTGAGAAATAACTTCAACTTGCTCTAAAATGGCGATCGTTATACCTACATCTATGAAACTTTGCAGACATATGTATCCATATAGGTGACAACTGTTTACCAAGTTTGGTAAAATTCGAATATGTCAGCGCAAAGTTATCGCCAAAAATGATGAATTTACTATGGATTACGTAATAACGCGTTCAATGCGCGCAATACATTGCGCGAAGTTAACAATGGTGTCAAACTGACCGCAATGAAGTGCCCTTTCGGATGATATTGTGAGTAAATCGCATTTGAACAAAGATCACTACACGAATTCCGCCGAGTTTCCGCCCGAACCTAACACGTTTCGGCTAAGACGTCATTTTTTCAGACTGCTTTTCGCCCCTTAAACGTCCTTTTTTTTCCTTGAAAATTTGCAGTGACATGCCGAGTTCCAATACGCAGGGCACCTCCTGGCCGGATTTTTGAAATTGGTCAAGGGGGCCATTTAAGACGTCATTTTGTCCTATACATCTATTTTACATCACGTGTTTCGATAGGATTATCATAGAAAAAAGAGAGTGGTTTACAATAACAACCATGAAATTCTCTTACTAATGATACCAAATACGGCCCATAAAGAGACGTAAAGAGAGAGAGAAAAAACAATTTAACTCCGGCCATAATACAGATCCTGCACGTTTTCCGCCCATTCATTACACGCATTGTCTATGGGGCATATCGGGTTCACGCTTTTGGCCCCCACAACGAACTTGATTGAAATGTCAAACATGCACCAAATCCCATTGGTTTGTGCACGCAGTGCTTGCGAGCCCTTTCTAGGTTCTTTCCCCTATCCCAATTTCTTTCAAACTTCGTAGGCATAATCACTACCATCCCATCAAGGTCACTGTTGAGGCCTTTCTTTCGCCCTATCTATCTCCAATATCACAGAAGCTACAGACTTCGTGCAAATTGCTCTGGATAGTCCGAGAGAAGCTCTTTCGTTTGACACGTAGAAACACGGCGTCATTGCACGCACATCGTTCTGACACGATTGCATTTCTAGTCTTTATCTCCTCTTATTCTTTTTTCCCCTTTCATTCCTTCTCTCTATTTTTGGGAGGGGGAAGCACGGCCCTTTCGCCCCCCGATCTCCTTTCCCCCCTTTTTTCTTTTCTTCTTCGTCTTCTTTTTTTCCTTTCTCGCCTCTTTCCCTTTCCCTCTCTTCCTGCCTTCTCTCTCTCTCTCTCTCTCTCTCTTCCTGAGGGGGAGAAGAAGGCAAGGGCCTTTCGCCTCCCCCGATCCACACCTTGATGGCGGGGAAAATCGCAACTAATCTCCCCTACCTTTCTTCTTCCTCTTTTCCCCCCTTTCTCTCCTCTTTCCCTATCCTTTACCTTCCTTTTCTCTCTTTAAGTTTCCTGTGGTGGTGGGGGTGGGGGGGGGGGGGGGGAGGCAAGGGTCTTTTGGCACCCTTGATCAACAAATTGTTGGCGGGAAAATCACAACTGAAATTCCCCTTCTTCATTTTTCTTCTTCTTATTTTTTTCTTTTTTATCTCCTCTTTTCCTTCTCTCTCCATTCCTTCCTTCTCTCTGTTTTTGGGAGGGGGGCGCGGCCCTTTCACCCCCGGATCTCCTTCCTTTACCCCTTTTCTTTTCTTTTTCGTCTTCTTTCTTTCCTTTCTCTCCTCTTTCCCTTTCCCTTCTTTTCCTTCTCTCTCTTTCTCTCTCTTCTTTTTGGCGGGGGGGGGGGGGGGGGGGGGCAAGAACCCTCGGCCCCCTGGATCCGCGCTTGGGCTGCATAGAGGGCGCAAGTATCTACAAGTAGTGCAGTTATATTTAAACGTCTTTGGCAGTCCCACTTTAAAGGAAGGAAAAGAAAGTGGCGAAGTGCATTTATGTTTTAAAAGGAATCACTTGATTTTTCAGTGAAACATTAAGACTAGCAAAGGGAACTCGGAGGCCCATTCTCATCTGGAATCGTGGAACTGTACAATTTACAGTATGTTCGATTTTTGCGTGTGTAAGTTTTGAAAACGAATTGCTCACCAATCTAATTTCATCAACGTTGAGTTCGATCGTCATTAGCAGATGCTGTAAACAATCATGAGAATGTCGTAATGTCAATCTCTGATCCGACTTTAGCTTTTCACTCATTAAAAAAAAAAAAAAATCAGAATAAAAAAATCAACGTTTCTTGGTTTTTAAATGACACGTCCCTTTTTAACCGGGCAACAGATACACTGTACAATTGACAGTATGTTCGATTTTTGCGTGTGTTAGTGTTGAAAACGAATTGCTCACCAATCTAATTTCATCAACGTTGAGTTCGATCGTCATTAGCAGATGCTGTAAACAATCATGAGAATGTCGTAATGTCAATCTCTGATCCGACTTTTGCTTTTCACTCATTTAAAAAAAAAAAAAAAAAAAAAAAAAAATCATCGTTTCTTGGTTTTGTAATGACACATCCGGTTTAACCGGGTAACTGTACAAGCGTCCTTCTTCCCTCTATTCGTTAAGAATTCACATTTATATTTGAGAATGTCATCAACTTAATTCTGTTATTTAGCTTGAGAGGAGTAAAATAATTTTCGAAAACATTTGGTCAGTGTCTTTCTGAATCGACCAAAGAACCGACGTCTTGATTGATTTTGATTGATTTTGCATTGTCAAGCAAGCACGATGTACAGACATCTGGGTGCAAGGGGGAATTCAATAAGAATGAAGCATTAGCAACACATTTTCATGATTTGTAAACATAGCGGCGCTTTGTGATGTCACGCGAGTCCCAAGATTGCTTGGCTACCACGCGCTGATTGGACGAAAGTTTGCGTGCTGCGCCGGTATCATTGTGGGGGTATTTTTGTTAAAGGTAAAGACAAGTTTTGGTCTTTACGTGATGGTACAAATTTTGCCAAGAAACCGCCTACTAATTGATATATTTGGTAAATTATTATATCTATTTGGACCTGATAGATATCGCGCACGTAGTCCCATATACATCTTTCTGTGTACAGTGCTCGTAACGAAGACTGGGCCAAAATTTCTTATCATTTTGATGATTCCAGAACCTTGCAGTACACACCAATACTAATATGCTAGATGATCAACCTTTTCTGATAGAATCCACAACGTTTCTTTCACAATGCAATCGCATGACCATAACTGGTCTTTATCTTAAAGCGTCGATTGTTTACGCATTGATCCAGTGAGGGGTGTTGAAATTTCAATGAGAAGAAAGATATTGTTATCACTCGCCTCGAAGAAAAAATATAACAAATGAAATCTGGGCCCTGTTTCATGAAACTTGATATCAATAACAAGTTACAAGGTACTGTTACAAGCTATTGTAATCATGGCATCTGATTGGCTGAGAGCAAATTTGTCATAGAAATTTAGCAGTTGTTATAGATAACAAGTTAATTTCTTTTAATTTCTTCTCCCTTTATTAAAACTTATGTCGTATTCTTCTATAGGGGTGCTCAATCTAACTTTGATTCGACATCATTATACATCACTGCATTATTTGCACATGCCATTAAGTAGGGTCGGTATAGCCACAGTCAGGGTGCAACTATTCTACCTACAGTGTTACGCATCTCTCCTGGAAACACAAAGTCATTTAATCAAATGTTTGTGGCCTGAAATGTTGGACCATATGAGTTTTCATCAGGCAGCAACTTTTGTTTGAATTTAACTTGTGTTGGATGTGAAAATAGAGGGCCAAAAATACCACTTTTTGGCTGTTACCCGTTTGTACTTTGAAAATGGGTCTTTTTTCATCAGTTGTTAAATATGCCATATCTTTTCATGTCATCTTAAAGTCCGTTTTTTATCTCCACTCAATATTTGTTGACGGCTTGAGAATTGACCCAAGAAATTACGATACAGTTGTTATTTCTGTAAAAAGAGACAAGCGTAACACTTTTTTTGAAAAACAGCTAAGTGCATAATTTTGCCTCTGTAATTAATATTTCAGCTTTATATTGATTGGTTATTGGTTATATTTTCTGGGTAACAGTCCTATCATCAGAAGAAAAAAAAATCGAACAAAGATACAAACTTTACAAAAATATATCCCCCATTGCGAGCATAAATTTTGTCCGGAATTTCCTGTAGTGTCCGTAACGGTGTCATTCCTGCTATATGAAAATGTTTTCAAAGTTCTTATATAGTGTGCTTCGTGTAACTACCCCCGGGGACTAGCTGTGGTAGAATAATATTCAAAATATCATATTGCACCCTGATTATTGCTATACCGAGTACGTACACAAACCCCAAATCCAGAGTTTCCATTGCCTAATATTGTTTTCCATTTCCTTTCGTTGTTTTTTGTTTTGTTCTTGTTTATCATGTGTGTATGTGTGTGTGAGGGGGGGGGGGGAGAGGGGGTACAACTTAGTTTTTATAGTGCTTGCTATATTCCTAAATGTCTATTAACAAATTGGCGCCATTTTTTATAGCTTGCAGTGAGAGGGATTTGATTACAGTAATATATAATCACACAACGAAAAACAACGTTGTGGGTCACAGAAAAAGCTTTAGTGATAGCCACTTCAACTATTCCATGGTTTTGAAACAACAGTAGGCCTACTGGAATATATAATTCATTTATAATAATAATAATAATAATATGTCTTGTTTACACAGGGTAGCCTCATCAGTATTCATACTGTTCTCCCTGAGGGCCCTGCAATCATATTATAGATATTATTTATAGATATAAGAAACGATAATTATGATGATAATAAAACAAATAATAACGACAATTATGATAGTAATAATGATGATATTTACGTGATGATATTTACAATTTCTGATATTTAAACTGAAAGATATAGGCCTGCATCATCACTATTTCTATCTCGATCTCCCGTCTCTCATTTTCTCTCTTCCCCTCTCTCCTCTCTTTCACACATCAATACATAAACACCCACTCGGCCCTTTCCCCTCCCCCTTAACACTCTTCATTTGATCTAAACGTGATTTCCAGTCATATTTTGTTCCCTTTAGAATATTACTACATTAAATCATTATTATTATTATTTATTTGTTTGTAAATGTGTATTTCTATCGTACTTTGTTTTTCTGTCTTGCTTTCTTGTATTGCCTCTTATTGGTTTTGGAAAGCATATTTCCAGATTTGTGGACAAGAATAAATAAATGATGATTGATCAATGAATCCAAAGGGTTCTTGCTATAGCCCTGTTTACTGGCGACTCACAAATATGGGCATTACTCGAACTAGGATGTCTCTACCGGGACCTGGGGGCGGTTTCACAAAGATCCTAAGTTGAACTTAACTCTAAGTTGGACTTAAAAATTATGGAGAGCCATTTGTAGCCTTAAAATTAAATATATTCAAAAGCAAACATTATTTTAGACTTTGTATAAATTGCACATTAAGAACATAAAATCTCCTTGATATTAGAAAATATGAATGATTCGAATCAATATTTTATGCCTTTAAAAAAAACTTTTACGAAATATTTTCATAGATGCTAACGGCTTCCCATGATTTTTAAGTCCAACTTAGAGTTAAGTTCGACTTAGAATCTTTGTGAAACACCCCCTGATCTCATATGTCCCGGTAAACCCCAGTGCTTTCTTCGTTAAACAAAAATATATATTATCTTCTTGTTACGTATACAATGTGATAACCAAAAAAGTGAGAAGACTAAGAACTTTTCTTATTTTGTTTTGCTCAAATTTGTTATTCATTTTAAAGAAACAACACAAAAGCAGAAAAGAAAAAGCAGAGATTACAATAATCTGAAGGAAAAAAATGCGGCAGTTTCCCAAGGCATATTTGAGGGAGCTGTTATTGAAATCGAAATGAAGTGTATGTACTATTAGTGATATCCATTGAAAAAAAGATGCTAATATATAATATTTAATTTTACACATCTACCTTGATTATAAAGAACATGAATACTGAAAATGAAACTTCAATGAAAAGCAGAACCATGATATTTGTTTAACACCAAGAATTAAGTTTATTGCACATTGCCAAAAAAGTTTTATAATGGTACATTTCAAGTTATTTATGACTGTCTTGTCTTACAGTAGAACATGTGTTAGAGCCTTTCAATTCTAGATAGATATGATCTTCTTTCCGACTATTTGAGTTGAACATTTCTGCCGCTCTTCACTATGGCAAAGAACCAAGATTAATGCTGTTTAAATTCGTTGTGACGGCAAACAGAACGGGTGGCACGTAATAGAGTACCGACGTGTGACGTCATGCTGGCACAGTTGACAATGTTGCTGGTTCTATACAAGTTTGTGCTAAACAATGGCGTGGTGATCACACCAGCGCTAAACACTGAATTTGCCCCGGTCTAGTCCGTTGCTTGAACGAGTGACAAGAGTATTGCCTCAAAATCTTGATGATTTTATGAGCAGCATACTTTTTAACAATAATGCTATCAATGTTTCCGATCAAGATCATGTTAATGCCTTTAATATAAACACATTATTCCTTTGCTCCTCGTTGGTAATGAACGATTTGTATTTAAATTACTGAATTGGTTGAGATTTTAATTTCGGAGCAACAGCTCCAATGGAATGTGCACATTCCGGACCAGCCAAAGATATGTGCAGATTCCATGCGAGAACTGTTGCTCTATCCAATTAACTTAAAAGCTCTTGAGTTATTTTTATTTTTTCTTGATTAGGGATGGCATCAAGTACCATCTTATTACTGCGTGACATTTGAATTAATGGAAATACTTCAATCATGTAAAGGAAGGAAAATGTAATGGATGTCAATTATATACATGATTAAGCATTGACATAATTAAGTATATGACATAAATATCATAAAATGGAGATTGAAGTTAATGGAAATACTTCAATCATGTAAAGGAAGGAAAATGTAATGAATGTCAATTATATACATGATTAAGCATTGACATAATTAAGTATATGACATAAATATCATAAAACGAAGATTGAAGATTTTCCACCAATTAACACATTATAATGACTGTGTGCTTATAGATATATACAACAGATACAAGTTCCTTCAAATAGAAGGTTTGTTGAAAAAGAAAGAGGAAATTTCACCCACATTCAGTTCAATTTTAAAAGCAGATGTCAGTAAAGATTGCTTTAAATGTTAAGTTTATCTCAGACACAATGTTAACGAGTTTGAATCTATAGTTTACAGTTTAATAGTTTGTATATTGCACAATAATTGGACAGAGTTCCAATAGAAAATGGTAATGCTGATAACTATACAACGTTTACAGACCTCCTCGGCGAACCTTCAAATAACATGAAGTGCTTGGATGCCAACGTAATTGAATCTTTGTCTTTAAAGTATAATTGAAGTTAACAGCATTAATACCTTAAACTACATAGCGACAGTAAAGTATACTTTAGTGTGATAGTTTTCTTCAAAATGGCGGCAGGTGAACCAAAACGTAATGACAGATATTTGAAGATCTTTGTATTATCATTCCAATATAAACACTATGCCCTTTTGCGAACAGAGATTTCAATTTATGTGTCTAGTTTGAGGAGAGTCACTTCCGTTTGTATATACATAAGGTGACGAAAGTTCATAGGTCACAGGTCAATGGTGGACAGCTTTTCCCGCTCCTGTGTTGAGGTTGAGAAGGGCCATTTCCATATAGGCGTCAAAGGTGAGAAGAGTTTAAAGGTCATAGAAAAGAGTCGGGTCTGCACACTAAAGTAAGTCAAGTGTTTCAAATGTCAGCTGGAAAAAAAAAGGAAAGAAAAGGCAAACACTTTGGTTAGAATAGAGTAGGATACTGAATGTAATAAATATTTGTGAGCTATCCATTACTATTTTTCTTTATTTAAGTGAACCGGTAACATTGTAAGAGGTTGAACAAAGAAGTGCGTAAGTATTGTACGACATGTTACTTTTATATTCCTTTTACTGTACAGGCCCTCTAACATAACACTAATTATTAATTATAGGTATTTCTATAGCGCCGTCTATCTAGAAATTCTATTCCGAGGCGCATTAATTATTACCCCGGCTTTAGCCTAGCTGCCATTACAGCGCTCCAGCATGTCAAGGAATTAATTCTTGCCAGGTACCCTTTAACCTCACCTGGGTCGAGTGTGGCAATGAAGATTAATGCCTTGCCAAAGGACATTAGTGCCGTATCGGGGATCGAACCACGACCTTTGAATTTCAAGTCAAGTGCTTAAACCACTAGACTACGACACTTCTACAACATGCAAAAAATCCTGAAATCAATTATTTAACCACAAAGATATTTATGGTTTTCTTTGAAGGCATTGTGTAACCCCCTTTACCAGTAAATTCAATTTTTCTCGAAAATAGAAGCGTTTTAGGGACTAAACTTTTTAGTGCTTATAATGCATCGACAGGGGCATCTAAATATATCAAAATTGTAAAGAATCACTATCCACCCAATTTTCAAAATTTCCAAAACTTTGCATTACCTTTAATCGTGATTCTAGTTAATATTAACTAGGGGGGCGTATTTAGCCTCACGGTCTTTGATTTTGTAGCTGCAGCCTTTGACCACGCCCCAGATGGTCACCATGGAAACGAGCGCCACTATGCCCATCACATACACCCTCGTGCCGAACATTCCATGAGATTCTATTTGAGAGGGATAGAGAAAGAAGGAGAGAGAGAGAGAGAGAGAGAGAGAGAAGGGGAGAGAGAGAGAAAGAGAGAGAGAGAGGGGGGGGGGGGAGAAAAGGTTTGGGGCCGAATAAAATGTCGATGATTACAAAATTAATAACAAGATAATCATGTTAGTTTATTTCGTTTAAATTGAAATACTGAACGAAGTTGATTTTTTTTGCTTCATAAAAAAAATATAATCATGTAATGTAGAATGCACCATGGCATCGTAGTTGCCAATAAAACTGCATTTGGTGCGAACCAATCATAGTTCTCATATAAAACTCCTATCAACATCGATCATCATGAAATGATAGCATCTTGTTCATCATGCATAATAATCGCCGTCTAGCATATTATTAATCATGCATAATAATCGCCATCTAGCTGGTTATCATCATTCATTAATCATGACCATTAGTATTCTGATAATCGTGATAATTGTCTTGCTTCGATATAATTCCCATCATGATCAGAAACTTTCTGAAGTCAGAGGGCGCTATATATGAAATACGCCCAAATACGTGACTATTCATGCAAGATAACTTGTAGAGACAACTGTTAGAGGCATAACAAAAGTTTAAGATTATAGATACTCAATCAAAATACACCCATTAGTACACACTATTCACCCGACACTAGAGTTGCCTATTTAGGCCTCTGGCTGAGAAGACTGCGCAACTACCGTACCAGTCTTTTTGTTTGTAAAGATATTTATTGTTCATTCAATGCACAACAAATAATAACAGAATTATAATATGTATAATATCAAAAGATATTGAAGTTACATTACTTGAACACAAATTAAATATATGATAACAAATTGCACCTCTCCATTTGTTTATATCTCGTTATCAAACTATAACAAATGCATAACAAATCATATTTACGTTTAGTTACTAATTATCACAGACACATAACAGAATCATTTACAGTTGTAAGTTAGTACTCGTTTAATAATATTATGTTATTACTTGTTTGATATGCACTAAATGAAAACATCGATTGCTAGTGATCTCGTCAACCTGCTGTTGATATATATTTTTTGAAAAATAATGCTGCGGAAAAATTTCTTTCAAGTGTTTGCCACTTAAAGCCCACCGACTACTTATAGCTACTTGCGCCCTCTATATACCAAACAATGCATAATCGGTGACCATTGGTCCCCTATGATCCTCTTTTTCTTATGTTAATTGAGAGCTGATTTGATGAGATAACAACCTGTCAGCGACCATGCAGGGATGTCTAATCCCTCCTGGCCAAACTAGTGCAGCGGGGCTTTAAAAGGACCTTATTTCACTAATCATCAATGCATTTCGAAGATGATTGTTATAAAAAAATAAACATACCAACAGCAAGTTAACTTTCCCCATACATTATGTACACACTGCCTTGCACTGAACGATGGGGAGCGTCCGCCTCACAACCGGGAGGTCGTGGGTTCGAACCCCGGCCGCGTCATACCAAAAGACGTTAAAAGATGGGAGTTGTTGCTACCTTGTTTGGCGTTCAACAATAAGGGATAGAGCAACGTCGATCTGGCGCTGCTCAGTGGCTGCCGGGCTCACGATCAATTGGGCAAAAAGAATTTCCGTTTCGGTTTAATAAAATTTGGAGTGGACTATTAGGCTATTATTATTATTATTATTATTATTATTATTATTATTATTATTATTATTATTATTATTATTATTATTATTATTATTATTATTATTATATTCACTGTGCCATAGCGCTTTGAGAGAGATAGTTGTAACAGGCGCACATGCATGCGATCAAAGGTCAATTCACGGAGCTCCAAACAGTTCCCTCCCTTATTGAGCTTGTATCTGGGAAGGAACTATTTGAAGCTCCATGAAGTGACCTTCGACCGCGTGCATATTATGCGTGTGTCACAACTATCTCTCCCACAGCAGTGCGTTATTCCCCGTTTTCGTAGATTTTGTCTGTTCTCGGTTTTTCGAAGTTGTGTCTGACCGTTATAGACGACACCTACCTTTGGACGAGGCAGCATAACTGGCGTCCAAACTGTAGATGTTCAGTGGGCCATAGATGATGGTGTGTCTAGTGCCTGAGCTGACATCACGACGCCGTATACCAGGCTCAGCTTCCTCACATACTACATCTGCCCTAGCAGCCTCAGCTTCGTCAGATTTGCATGTACTACAACGTCGCAGTGTACGTAAATCTGGGTATTCAAATTCAAATTCAAAGGAAAAGCTATCTTTGACCATATCCTTTTCATTCATATTTTACAAAATACTCAAATTACATAATGCATCCACAGTCATTATTATACATAGTTTTTTGTTCGTTTGACTCGTTAGAAAACTTGTGTAGGCCTATGCTTGTAAGGAAGCAACCATGGGATCGTTGGCTTAAAGGGATCGTTTAACAATGTTAAATCTGAGATACACGGTCCTAAATGTTACCAGTGTCTGTGATATGGTGTTATATTGAAGCCCTAAAAAAAAAATCGCGCCTCAAAATGATCAAGAAGTGCCTCAAAAAAGTAAAAATCTTTGAGTGACCGGTTTTACCATACTCGTTTTCCCCAATAGACTGTAGTGTAATGAAAACCGTTCGGTGAACGGTTTTCAAAATTTGCAATTCAAATCATTAATATCTTGATAATCAGACAGGCGATCGGCTTGTATAAGTCATGGAGTTCCTGACTGACCTAAAGGTTTATAATTATGATTGCAGCATGAGCTAAATCAAGGATTATTTCTAAAGGATCTAAGACAAAGTTACCGGATCCCTTTAAAGTCCCCTCCGACGGACTCAAATTAATAATTTACGAGCACTTCTAGTGTATGTAATTCTAGGTATTCAAATTCAAAATAAAAATTTATTTTCCAAGATGATATTTTTAAATATTATTTTCAAATTAAATCATAAAACGATTGCAAAGGCTTCCGAAACTCAACCTAAGGCAAATTTTAAAGCCTTGTCTATTACCTATTGAAACGAGCGAACATTACAAATATACGACAGGTATGTGTATTGTCTATTACCTATTGAAACGAGCGAACATTACAAATATACGACAGGTATGTGTAATGTCTATTACCTATTGAAACGAGCGAACATTACAAATATACGACAGGTATGTGTATCCAGACAGTTGATTTAAAACAGTAATTTGAAGAAGTTTACAAGCGATATTTCATAAATCTTCTGAGATTTAAGTTGGACAATATTATACAGGACAAATATTCATGATGGTAAGTGCTGTTTGATGAATATTTCCCGTTAAATCCGAAGGTTAAATAGAAGTCTTTATGTTTGGTATGTGTCCGGGCACTAACCTTCATTATACTTACTTCGTAGTCCATGCATTATTTTTTTTAATAGGA